>JAGFPH010019215.1:0-11236 GCA_018207615.1 Philaenus spumarius
TGCACGGAAAAGTAGCTTCCAAGTTTTGCCGCTGTCAGCGCTAGTGTTTGTTCTTTATTTTCAAAGTTGTAAACCAGCTGGACACGCCTTTAACTACCGTCCCCATAGTAACGGGAAAACAAACCAACAATAATTGGGTAAAGTAAATGAAGAAAACTAGGAATTCTTAGAACGTTTTTAATTTACAGTTTAAAAGTTGAAGTTAACATTCACGGTACAGTTGTTATTGTTACTTATATTTATAACCTTATTAGCTAGCTTGCTTTGTAATAAGTTTAAACTTTAAATTTTGTTCTTCCGGTTTACTGTTTTAACGCATCATCTTGCAGTATGATGAAAAGTATCATGCATAACTCGTCCCGAAAGTGTCTTTCCCGGTGCATGACTGAATTATTTCCCGTGAGCTTTCGTCAGTGTCAGTATATTTCCACTTTCGGTACTAGTAATGAAATACCGGGTGTCCCATGAAGAGGTCCCTATTTTTGAATTAATATATTAGATGCACCGAACACTCTACAAACCTGAAACTCAACAGTCCTAATATACACATATGTCAAAGAAATACACCTGAGTATCAGTTAATTCTGACACATTAGGACAAAATGGCGGGATATCAAAGAAATAGTAACTTTTCGTTAAAATAGTTTTATTTGCTTTAGTGTTACAGCATGATTATTGAATTTTAACGATGTTACTAAGCACTAAACAACGTTAGGGAATTAAAGATATAAGTAACTCATAAATAAATAAAATCTATTTGATCCATAAACCTTATTCAAACTGATGTCCATCGATCGCAATGCACTGATGACAACGAAATAGAAAACAGTCATACGCTTTGCTGAACAACTCTCGAGGTATCAACAACAGTTCCTCTTCGATCAACCTCATTAGTTCATCGTCTGTCGCCATGTTATGACAATAAACCTTCTCCTTCAAAAAGCCCCACAGAAAAAAGTCACAAACAGTCAAGTCTGGAGACCTTGGGGGCCAGTCAATGAAGCTGCTGCCACGACCTATCCAACGGTTAGGAAGATTTTGGTCCAAAACTGCTTTGGCCACATTAGCATAATGCGGAGGAGCTCCATGCTGTTGGAAAAAAACGTCTTTCATCTCAGGCTGAGAAAGAAGAGGAACTATGTGATTGCTTAAAACTGATGCATACCTTTCTCCAGTCATTGTTTGTCGGGATATGTCATACGACAAAACACCATCCTTGGTAACAGCAGCCCAAACTGTTATAAATGTTGATTTTAATTTCTCTTCTTGTAAGATATGTGGATTTTTTGTGTTATAGTAATGACAATTATGCCTGTTTACAGTTCCTGTTCGATAAAATGTCGCTTCATCTGAAAACACGATTCCTTCATGCCATTTGCTATCTACGTCAGTCTTTTCAATTATTTTTGAACAAAATTCCAATCGTCTGTCAGGACCATCTTCAAGCAGTCCGTGAACTAAATGAGTTTTATAATGTTTGATTTTGTTCTTTTTGGCATACCTTTGGACAGATGACTTCGGTATCCCTGTAGCAGATTCCACCTTCCTTACTGAATTAGGCGTAGGCCTATTTGGAGATTCCATGAAAGCAGCACATACGATTTCTTCATTTTCTATGTTGGAGGATCTGTGGTATTTTTTTTTTGTATTGACCCCGTTTCTAGTAGGATAGTCTTCCACTTACGAATAGATTTCCTTGACGGTGGAACTACACCTGGGTACCTTTCCCTAAAACACCTTATTGCTTCATAATCATTTTCAAAGGCAATAGCACAGGAACAACATTTCACTTTTTGCTCAGATGAAAACGGCCTGGTACATAAGACACTTTACAATGCAACTTAATAACAAATGCCAATGTTTATTACCAAATATGTTCATTGTTGTGGATACACGCAGTCAGCTGATAGATTTAAAACAGTCTAAACAGCTGTAGATGTTCCTATTCTAAATAAAAGTAGGTTTACCCTTAAAATACGATTGCTGATTTTTTTTTTTTTTTTTTTTTCCGCCATTTTGTTTGGATCAGTCAGAATTAACTGATACTCGGGGGTATTTCTTTTACATATGTGTTAGTCACGACTGTAGAATTTCAAGTCTGTAGCGCGCTCTATACGTCTGTCATATCAATTAAAAAATAGGGACCTCTTCGTGGGACACCCGGTATACTATTTCATTATACTGCACCGAAAACAGATGTTTTCTACACCTGTTTGTAGACTAGTAAGTCTTTAGTTTCCGTGCAGTAAATTTTATGGTGCATCAGTTGATTTTACAGTGCTCCAGTTGATTTTACAGTACTCCAGCTGATTTTACAAATAAGAATAGACACTTCAATTATGTAATCAGCTAATTACCTTTTATTTGTCAATGGAAATATAACAGAAAAATCAAATAAGTTTTAATTGTTTTTTTTGTTTGTGTTTTTTTTTTAATAAAAAGAAGTTTTGATTAAAAGTATGTTACTATTTCGGTGTAGTATAATGCAAAATATCGTACGTAACACGCCCGGTAAGTTTTTCCGTGCTTGCATGAAAATCCCGCACTCGGCTGCACCTCGCGTGGGAACTATCATGCTCGCACGGAAAACTCCTATTTACCGAACTTGTAACGTTATATATATACTATTACACAGGGCCGGCGCTACTGTATAGGTGACTAGGCGATCGCCTAGGGCGCCTGAACCGAGGGGCGCCTGAGGGAGGATTTTTACTGAAAACTATTTCAATCGAACAGGAGTTAGCAAAATGAGTTGGTTTCAACATTTGCTAAGATCAAGGCCAGAAAACAAAAAATTTAAAATTGTATATGCTTGTTTAATGAATTATTATTTAATGTCAACTAATTTACAGTGTACGTTTCTTTAAAAAGTGATTTCATTGTTAAGATATTCAATTATTTTATTTAAAATTTACTACAATTGAAAGGATAAACTGTCAATAAATTAAATGATACATTTTGAAAAAATGTTAAGTGTTATTTTTTTCCTATTTCCTGCAAGTGAGTAGCTGAATCGACTCCACTAGTAGTTAGGGAAAATAAATAACGACACTGTGTCACCCAGTGCCAAGATTTTGTCACTCTGTGATTTTGAGCAGTGCCGGTAATTTTTTGTATTCAAACGGTAAAAATTGTAAATGTATAAACATTTAAAAATTACGGTACTGTAAAAAATAGCTTTATATAAAACTTTAAAGAGTATTCTAAATGCATTAATAATATTATTATTATAAATATTTTACTTTCCAGTTATGTAGACTTTCAAGGTGAAAGTATAAAGTAAAAAAAAACAGTATCATAAGGTATTTAATCAAATAATAACGTATTACAAAAATAGTGTGCAAATATGTATTCAAATAAACCAAGTACTGATATTTAGTACTTTTCCCAGTAGCTAACCTAAATCATTTCAAGTTAGATTACATTTTTAATATTTATTTCAATCACTAGAGGGTGGGATGGATAATAGACGATCGTTAAAATAAAAAAGATGAGATGGTATGGTGGAGAATACATAAAAACAAAGGTCGGTATCCAAACAATTACTACAAAATTATTTTTATGTTACAATTACACATTGTTTAGTTGTAGAAAAACATGCATTTACGAATAAATAAATTTAAAATAGGCCTATATATTATTGAAAATCTATATGGGGGATAAGGGGTTAAGTGAATGGCTTCAATTTCATTAAAAGATTCTTAAAGTCGTGTTTTCAGGCTTAATTATCAAAACTTTTCTCCCCAAATATATTTCATAGATTCGCCTAAAGCGCCACAAAACCTCTTGCGCCGGCCCAGCTATTACAAACTATTAACTGAGGGAAACATTTAATATAATTTGAAAGAATAAAGTTGTTCATCATTTAAACCATAACGTTAATTATTATGTACCATCTTTATATAAAATGAAAAGGGGAAAGATAGGCAATGTGCATACAAGCAGATAATTTCCAAAATATCCGCGCTCTAAAATCGCTTATTATTGAAAAACTATTTATAAAGAAGTTAAGAAGGGAGTGCTGTCTAATTACGTAATTTAAACCAAATAAAAGTAAGAGTTTGTTTCTGTGGAACTAGTTATTAGCGAATTTCCATAGGAAAAATGAGCTATTGCAGTGGCCCTTATGGTAAGTCCTAAGGTCGGTAGAAGTAAATGAGCACCGATCATGGTCCCCAGAACATGTTTTGGGGTTTCATTGAAAATCATATATATATAGCTTGCTTGGTTCCCCCAAAATCGATCAAAACGTAAAATACCATAAAAGTACCCGGTTCAAAGCCATGTGGTTGATTCTACCGTGGGGTTGGTGTGCGAAGCACGCAATGCACTGTGTATTGAAGATACTCCCAATATGTGTAATGGCGTACGAAGCACGCAATACATAGAGTATTTAAGATACTCCCAATATGCAGAATGGCGTGCGAAGCACCCAATGCATTGTGTATTGCAGATACTCCCAATATGGAAAATGGGGTGCAAAACATTTTGCAGCTATTCAGCACCGTCGTGAATAGACCTATTTCCCAAATTGTTGGTTGAAACCTTAAAACATAGGCCTATAAACTTAATTTTGGAAATTTGCTCAACTAACGTCAGCGGTTCAGCTGCGTGATGGAATTATTTTTACTGCTTGAATTTGATTGGAATTATATATTTAGTTGTCTTTGATTTCTTCTAAATTCGCAATTTTGTCTATTTAGCGAATATTTTTGTGAGTAAAGTTAGCAACATTTCGATTTAAGATGGATATTGTGGTTTTATTTTTTATTCTAGGACAAGGATTGTTTTATATCAGTTATAATTTTGAATAAAATGTTGTTTTCTTTCAGAACCGTATAACTCATTCAGTTTCCTTATTGTTATTGTTCTTATCATACAATTTTAATATATTAACAATTTTTATTAAATTATAATTACTCGGACCATGAATGTATGTTACAATATAGTGATAGAACAAGCAATAGCACTACACGTGAATAACAAGACTTGTATATACAGTAGATTAGCGATGGTGTTTTCAGCGCGCCGGTTCACAAAACAATCAAACCAACTCGTCACTATACCACAGCCTACAGGCTAAACTAAAAATTTGACAAAGAAATGTAAAGAATATTTTTTTCTTTTTTCGTTGATTTCCAACAACTTTTACGCTTTGACAAATCACCTGCCGAAAAAATACAAAACTTTCTCGCTATGCCTAAATTTCATGTCATATGTCTAAACACAACGTTGACTTTCTTTGTTTTATATTTTCCCCGTTACATAAAATATATGTTTCTATTTTTGTTTGATACCGTCAGCACGGTCATAGTGTTTTAAGCAATACAGTATTTTAAAATTTCTGAATTTGATCTCAACACCAAGTGTGTGTTCAAACGGTGTTAATGAAACGCGAATTAAAATGTGTACCGGTCGCGGACAGAGAATCCGGTGTTTTCACCTATGAGTGGGCGTGGTCGGCTTCAACTCCCGTAATGCGTTGTGCATGGGCTTTGCCAGTCTATATTATTTCTTCGTCGCTGGGTGAGACATAAGGTCGGGAGAAGCAAATGAGCACCGATCATGGTCCCAAGAACACGTTTCGGGGTGTCATTAAATTTCATATATATAATTATATAAATATATATGTATATATGTGTTCGCACTCTAGCGGCCGCATTTTAAGTCCGATTTGGTCCAAATTTGGTACACGTGTTGGTTGTCTATGTCGCTTGGACGAGTTTGTTAGCGAAAAAAATCCAACAACCGGAAGTACGTTTTTAACCGGAAGTAACTATTTTTTGAGATTTTTACTACGAGAATGAAATTTTTTTAGAGTTTTTTCTAAAAATATAAATGTAGGATGTTATTCTGCACATTTCGTTTTTCTTGGTCTACCTTATAGCTCGCTTGGTTCCCCCAAAATCGACCAAAACGTAAAACACCATAAAAGTATCCGGTTCGAAGCCAAGTGGTGCAAACTCGCGAGGCCACTAGACGCAAACAAATTCTACTTATATATTGCGTACACACAGACAGCTGTTCAAAGCCTTCGTGAGTAGACCTATTTCCCAAATTGTTGGTTGAAACCCTAAAACATAGGCATATAAACGTAATTTTGGAAATTTGCTCAACTCACGTCAGCGGTCCAGCTGCATGGTCGAATTATTATTAAAGTTGTTTTAGTAATTATCCACTTATTCCATATAGACATAAGATCTAAGCCATGGGCACCCAAACCTATGGGCAGAGGGGGGCCACGGCCCCCCTAGCTCCCAGGGAATGGAAAATAGCTTATATTATTAATTATAGTCAGGTATTTTTATTTAAAGAGATTAGCACTAAAATATGTTTTACATGTTATGTGTCGTTTGATTTTACATATACTTATTTTATTTTGTGCAAGAGTTCAAGTATTGTGTTTTGAAAATACTCCCAATATGGGGGTTGGCGTGCAAAGCACGTAATGCTCTGTGTATTGAAAATACTCCCAATACGGATGTTGGCGTGCGAAGCACGCAACGCATTGTGTATTGAAAATATTTCCATACGGGGGTTGGCGTGCGAAGCTCGGAATGCATTGTGTATTGAAAATACTCCCAAATGGAAGTTGGTATGCGAAGCACGCAATGCATTGTGTATTGAAAATACCCCTAATATGGGGGTTGGCGTGCGGAGCACTGAGCATCGGCCGCTTCTCATAGTGTTCAGTGTCACGCTCACATGTGCGTCCTTAGCAGTGAACGTCTTAAGCCCCATGTCCCGGCTTGCCCCCCCCCCCCCTAGAAAATATCATACGGGCGCCCATGATCTAAGCCAAGTACTGAGTGTTTTTTGTTTGTTATACTGTATAGACTATTATGAGTTAGTGATGTCACGCATGAGCAGTACATTTAAGCCTGTAAAAGTTTTAAAACACGATGACATTAAACAAACAGTCTCGGAAAGATCGAGCACTCACCCTTTCTAATGTAAGCTCAATCTAGATTAACGACGAAAACGTGTCTGTGGATCCTTTTTTGCTATTCCAACGCATATCCATATAAGCAACAAAGACCGACAAACATTTGAACACTTATTTGCAATATGATTCAGCCCATTTCCCTTTGGCCTGCTTCAATGAGGGTGGGACGGAGGAAATCTCTTCCACTAAGTTATTTGGCAAGGAGGTTCCGCGATATCTGCCATTTGTGATGGGCGTGCCAATTTTGTTATCAGTAACTCTCCCCTATGTTTATGTGCCTAAAATAGTTGGGACACAATAACTACCCAAAAATAATGTTCGTTAAGTTTTAAATTTGTATCCTAGTTCGCCCTCCTCCGACTAGAATGCGCTGTTTATATTAAATGTAGTTATACGAAATATTAACAAGAACATCCGCTTTTATGAGCTAGTAAACATTTTCCACAGCGCAATGTGTTTACAATGTGGATCCGATCATCAAGTTATGCGCAGTGGTCAAGCAGTAAACAAACTAGCGTGACCTAACAAGGACAACCATGGACACTATAAATAGTTTGTTAAGTTGGCAACATTAAACGTTGTACTGGCGCCACTCGGTTGTTTTACGTCAGAACAGCTGTGTATTGAGGGTGGGTCCTATTGACGTAGATCTTCCAGCTCAATCAATGAGTTCTTGGTACAGCAGTTAGTTGTTTAATTTAGCAACGGATATAACTTCGTGCAACATTCTCGGACACTGAGTGCACTATACATTACAGTTTACATTCCAAACTTCCAAAACTCGTACCTGATGTATTAGAAAAAAACAATTATATAAGGATAGTAAAACAAACAAAGTTCATCACAAACATTTTTAATCGCCTACATTTTTTCAATATAGTAAACAATCGGCTATATTGTTTCAGTATAGTTTAACAATGGCCTAAAGTTTTGCAGCATAGTAGATAATCGGCTATATTGTTTCAGTATAGTTTAACAATAGCCTAATTTTTTCAATACAGTAAACAATCGGCTATTTTGTTTCAGAATGGTAACAATCATCTAAAGTTTTGCAGTATAGTAGATAATCGCCTAAATTGTTTCAGTATAGTTTAACAATCGAATATATTTGATCAATACAGTAAACAATCATCTATTTAGTTTCAGTATGGTAAACAATTGCCTAAAGTTTTGCAGTATAGTAGATAATCGCCTATATTGTTTCAGTATAGTTTAACAATAGCCTAATTTTTTTCAATACTGTAAACAATAGGCTATTTTGTTTCAGTATGGTAAACAATCACCTAAAATTTTGCAGTATAGTAGATAATCGCCTATATTGTTTCAGTATAGTTTAACAATCGCCTAAATTTTTCCAATACAGTAAACAATCGCCTATTTTGTTTCAGTATAGTTTGACAACCGCCTAATTCTTTACAATACAGTAAACAATCGGCTATTTTGTTTCAGAATGTTAAACAATCACCTAAAGGTTTGCAGTATAGTAGATAATCGCCTATATTGTTTCAGTATAGTTTAACAATAGCCTAACTTTTTTCAATACAGTAAATAATCGTCTATTTTGTTTCAGTATGGTAAACAATCATCTAAAGTTTTGCAGTATAGTAGATAATCGCCTATGTTGTTTCAGTATAGTTTAACAATCGCCTAATTTTTTTCAATACAGTAAACATTCGTCTATTTTGTTTCAGTATGGTAAACAATCGCCTAAAGTTTTGCAGTATAGTAGATAATCGCCTATATTTGTTCAGTATAATTTAACAATCGCCTAACTTTTTCAACACAGTAAACAATCGGCTATTTTGTTTCAGAATGTTAAACAATCACCTAAAGTTTTGCAGTATAGTAAGCAATCGGCTATTTTGTTTCAGTACAGTTTAACAATCGCCTAACTTTTTTCAATATAGTGAACAATCGGCTGTATTTTTTCAGTATAGTTAACAAAGACCTATATTTAATAGTTATATGACTTACCGTCTGCAATATTCTGGTATACTGTCGTCGTTTAAACGACGGTCTTTTCAGCTATTCAGCCATTTTTAAACGGCGATGGTTGTATATCAGAATATTGCAGACGATAAGTCATATAATTTTATTAATCATGATATCAATATTCGGAATGGCGATTAACAGTTGTTAATTGGCCTTTATTTGTTTAATGTAGTAGACAATCACTCATATTCTCTGCAGACAACTACCGTTGCATCGGTTGAGCTACCATCCATAAAACTAATCACTCTCTGCCCAGTAGCGGACTTGGAGACATCACAACCAACCAACACAAGCTGACAAGTTAAAAGAAATCGTACAGACGTTTTTTAATTCATACGCTTTTTGGAATAAATGTTGTCTGGTTTACTCTCCAGCCAATTCGTCTCTCTTCAGGGAAATAAAAATAAAATAAACTTTGTCGTTCAATTCAGAGTCACTATCGCTGGTCTTTAAACAATGCACATCGTGTATCTCCTGGAGACCAGTGAACGTAGCAGAGCTTCTTCCCTAAAATAATGAATGCACAAGACCAAAATGGAGCGGTGATTAGTCCGACAAGAAATCAGTCGCCCATAACCGCAAAGCCAAACTAAGCCCGTCTACATCAAAACTACCCCGGGCTTCGTTGTACTACGTACTCTGGACACTGATGATCAGTGACTGATCTATTTACAAAGGCAAATAAGATAACAATCACTAAACAAACGAACTTTTCCTGTCCCTTTTAAGGTTCAGACCCAGCCACCATCTTGAATTTCAACTCCCATAAGAGCAATGTTAAACGCGTAACATCACTACTGGAGTAATAATGATCAAACAATTATCCTGAATGTGTAATTTTAAAGGTTAGGACTGTCCGAATGTGGATATAATTGAGTTCTTTTAATTTGTTCTTTGATTTAACTCAAAATCATAGATCGCCATTTTGTTTCTTATTCAATAATTCAAACATCAAAAATGTAAAAAGCTCACCACATGCGAAGTTCAATCAACTTTCAAATAAAAGTAACTTCGTTAAATTTTGATAACTTACGACGAAAAAATCTGGTTTACTATGGAAACATGTACGCGCCGAATTTGTGTCCCTACTCGAGTGTTTAGCCTGCAATCTGGTGGTTATCACATCGACTTGTTGCTCGCGGAGGAATACTAGAAAAATAATACATCCGTTAATTTTCAATGTGTGAGAGAAAGCTGTGTTTAACAACACATACTCACACAGATTGTCACGCATGCGCATTTCAGTACGTGTAGGACAGTGTTACGTCTGTAACCCTTTAGTTTCCGCCTTTATGAAGCTGAACTATATTTGCCAGCGGAAGAATGAAACGCACACAAACTCAATACTTGCAGTGTACAGCTCTGCCACTTGGAGAGCTGCGGTCAACTCAGAAATATCTTTTCACTCCTGCCGAGCCTTAAGGGTATTTCTCCCATACATTGACTCCTTCCCGCTTTGCCTATTTGAGCCCACAGCAAGAGGTGTTACGTCACATTGTGTTAGTAACACTATAGTGTTTAAATTATCGTTAATTTACGAAGTATTGTAAATACGTTACATTATTAACACGTATTGGCGGTGATGAGTTCTTCTCAGCTAATGACTGCAAGATGTTTAATAACACTATATTAATTGACCGGCTTGCTATTGGACTAATAGGAAGAGTACATATTGCTTGTATGCATGTAGCAGAAGTCAAAGGTGATCTTTATTTGAGATCATGTTTATATACTTAACTAGCTTACCCGTACGGCGTTGCCCGTGGTGGTTGGTATTTTCAGTCTTTTTAACGTAATTGTATTCTTTTTAAGTGTTCAGTCAGTGAGTGGTATTTAGCTTTTATATATATAGATCTTAAATAATAAAAGCACTATTGTCATAATAATAAAATATCTGAAATTATGATTTTAGTAACTTTGATCCCCCCAAACCCCTCCTAAAATTTCGAAATTTTTCATACCCTTTCTTAGTGAGCACCTATGGCCCTAGAGGAAGCTACATACCAAATTTCATTCCAATCTGTTCGGTAGTTTTGAAGAAATCGTGATTTAATAACTTTGATCCCCCAAACCCCCCTAAAATTTCGAATTTTTTGAAACCCTTTCTTAGCGAGCGCCTATAGCCCTAGAGGAAGCTACATACCAAATTTCCTTCCAATCTGTACGGTAATTTTGGAGATATCATGATTTAGTCATTTTTACCCCCCAAACCCCCCTAAAATTTCTTATTTTTTAAAACCCTTTTTTAGTGAACACTTATGGCCCTAGAGGAAGCTACATACCAAATTTCATTCCAAT
>JAGFPH010019218.1:0-15486 GCA_018207615.1 Philaenus spumarius
AATAAGTGTGCTTAAAATATATCTTGACTCTTTTTAAATACATCATATAGACTCATTTTCCACATGTTAGTTGGCTGTATTATAAGCAGCATTTGTTTTAGTATAACAATACCAAAATTCACAACAATAAATATTTTCATGTTTATCAATATTCAAGCTCATCATTTCTTTCTCTTTGACAAAATGCCCACACCTCAAATTTTTAACTTAATTCGTCTTAATATATCACTTCCATAAAAAAAATATTTTTTATATGCATATACAAATTCTATTGAGATGAATGATACACTAGTACATTATATCCCAGTAAACTAAAACAGAGGAAGAAGATATAAAACAGAACCTGCAAAAGAAAAGGCACAATGATTGAGGAGCAGGCTGAAAGAGTAGAACAAAAACAAGTTTACTCAAATAAAAATCTACATTTTTAGTTTGTGCATAGTAGAAACATTAAACTGCACGGTTTGGTCAATTTTGTTTTCAAAAAAAAATATTCTATTATAAATTAATTTATACAAATTTGTAATCACATTCATTTTTACTTCACATTTTCATCAGTTAACCACAATTTTAGTTGTTTTGCTTACTCCTTTTTGAATCACTTATGTTCTAGTTTTCAGATGTTCTCTTTAATCATTTATTTTGAATTACAAACTGTTACATGTGAACCAGTATTAACCTATCTGACGTTAAATCCAGATTTTGTACAGCAAAATATTTAAAGTATAAGATGATCATCAACGACGATTATTTTTTAAGACTTTGTGCAGGCAAAACATTGGATTGATTAACATTTCCTGGTATAGCACGGAGCTAGTAATGCTCCTATTATAACATAAAATACAAAACAAAACATAACAGGAACGGCAACTAGTTAACAAGAGATAAAATCTGGACAAACTTAAAAATAATAATCACTTGTTACAATTAAAAATTATTAACAATAGAAATAATATTTCAAATCTTAAAATTAGTTAACAGGAAAAAAATAGATAGTACCTTAAAACTAATAAATAACAAAAAACAATTTAACTTTTTTGTATAAAACACCAATAACAAAACATTCTTAAGAGTAAAACCAAATTACAAAAACATAACAACACAAATATATGAAAGTAACATATTTTACAATTGTATTCAAAACTTTTATTGGCTATAACTGACAAGGTTTCTCACCTTAAAAAGGTAACACTTGCACTGAAATTGCACTTAAAAATTGCACTGAAATTGCACTTAAAAATTGCAATGAACTGCAAGAAAAATTTCTGCCAGAAATGAAGGTGGAAATATAAGAAGAGTTTTAATGTACTTGATGTAGGTGTAAAAGTGTATATACAGTATATTTTGTTTAAGTGTTGTAAGTAGTATAGTAAGACCTTGATAATCCGGCACGCTCAGGGATCCAGTGATGCCGGATTATCAAGGTCTTCCTTTAAAATGGTTTAAAAAGGGAATAAACTATAAATAAATGCACCTGTACTATATATACATATATATTATTATTATTGGGTTGTTAAACAGTTGTTACAACACACAAACAAAAACATTACAATATATAAAATCAAACTTTGCTGAATCGACAATGTCAGATGTTTTCGCTTTGCTGTTTTAGGAGCAGCACTTTTCTTAGGCTTAGAAAACATTGTTTAGTTTACACCACAAACACTCACTGTACACAAAAGTATATATAGAGTGGACACGTAAATTACACTTGAAACTACGTAACAATAACTGGGTAGAAAGATTGCCACTAACTGATGGGTCTCAGGTAGGGAAGGCTTCATTTCCCTTTGTTGTTGGCTTCCGTTAATCAGAACGTGGTGGGGGTTTGCTATTTTTACTTCAGCCTGTCACAAATTCTTCGAACCCCTTTCACTTCCAAACCGTGCAAAGCGGTTTTAAATCGAACAACTATTTACAAGAAATTCAATGTATCTTTTCCCAAAGACTTCAATTTGTTCAAATAATCTTCATTAAGTGGAATACGTTCAACAAAATAGTGTCAGCAACGAAAGTGTTAAACGGTACCTTTAACCGGGAACATTTTTAAGGATGACGAGAGCACATTGTTTTGAATCGGTTCGATTTTGAGGAGAAATGTTGATTGAATTATTTGTTTTGGAAAAGTTTATTCAGCAGTAGGTTTTTACACACTGTTTTTGACGGATGTGTAGCCAACATACAGTGTAGATCGGGCTTAAATCACTCAATAATTACAAAAACTGCCATTTTTAATAAGTGCCAATTTTCAAGATGATGGATGCCGAACTATCAGGTCTGCCAGACTATCGAGTGCCGGATTATCGAGGTCTTACTGTAATATGTGTGTTTGACTCCGATTCGAGAGGGGTGTTTAATATCTTCAATTGCATTTATAATTCAAATTCTTGCATTACTAAAAATAGAACAGATTAAGCAGTATTCAAAATATAAAACACTAGCTGAGATTTTTCGGGAACGAATGACGGTAATTTTGCTAAGCATTATTATGTTTCTTATAAATATAACATCCAATATGAGATTATGTTCAAGAAAAAGAGTTGTGTTCTTCCATCAATAGTTTTACATTTTATTTGTGGTAAACAATAAAAATGTACTTTGGAAGTAACCATTCAAATAACAATATTGGCAACGAGAGTTGATGACTAATAATAGCACTGTTGTTACTAACCATACTAAAAATAACAAAGACATAGAATCTATTTAAAACAACAATAATAGAAATCTTCTGTCCTGAATTGAAATTTTTATTTACAAGATATTTTGAAATATTTACATCACAGGTTAAAATTGTTAGGGTTCCAAAACATCTATCTTTGTAACTGACATTGTAACTTTCAACATTGTTTATATAAATACCAAAAGCAAATTGGTTTTCTTACACTAAATGATAAAGGAGAGTCTCTGAAAAAAGGTGTTTACCAAGACAGATTTTGTGTGGAGCAATATTTTGCCATTTTAAATACGTGTCATAACTATACAATGATATTGGGCTTGTATCAAAAATGTTCAATTTAATATCAAAACCCTTGAAAATTGTTTTTTCGGTATCACCCCCAACTGATAGACTCTCTTATCAATTTTATTAATTAATCTGTAACTAAAAAAATTACGTCAATTTAAATTTATTATCATAAACATAACATACTTATAATTTAAAATACTAGTGTCCCAGGTAACCAAACAAAGTAAAGAAGAGTTTCCTAATCTTGATTTGTCAGCATCCAGGCAGGGACCAGAACAATAATGCATTGAATCTCATGAATACATACTGTGTTTGTTAACAAAGTAGGTTAAGCATACAACGTGAATGATAAATGATAGGTGCTACAAAATTAGATGCATCAAACAGTTGCACAAAGCAGTTAATACGGGCTCTGATTTAACCAAGCTCCTTTGTAAACTTTATAAAAGCTTGAACCTTATTATTATTATTATTATATACCTGTGTGCTACCCTGAAAGTCACTGTGGATGTCTCTAGCTTTTAAATTCAATAACATGAAAAAATCTCTATTGGTTGGGCTATTAAGGAATGAAGTGATATAGAAATGTCTAAGTTAGCGACTGTTAATATTTGAAGAGCTTTGGATTTCCAAACAGAATTCCTGGGTTCGATTCTATTTCAATGTTTTACTCTTCTCAAAAATGTACTCAAAATACTGCAGCATAAATTTATTTCTTCCTTAATTCAATAAATATGTATACACCACCAAAATATTTAAATAACCAGATAAAAATAATGATTTTTCTATACATTTCATGTAATTTCCTTAAATGTTTAATAAGATAAGATAATATGTAATTTCTTAAAATTTCTAATGACTTGCTTTTACAACAAATTTGTAAGGAAAGTTTAACATCGGTTTTTCGTTTCGATTTAAATTAGTTATAATGTATTGTTTAAGTTTTGGTTTTTGTTTATTATTGCTGACATTTATTTTAATTATGCTAGATCAATTAATCCTTTAATCATATGAAATTAACATAATTTTTTCCATCCTTGTTTACAGTTTTCATTCAGAAATATAGTTTTTTGTCCTTGAACTTTACATTGAGTAAAATAAGCATTGTCAGGGATATATTGGTAAATACTTTTATAATTAACAGCAATAATCAAAAATAAATAAATATTTATTAAGACGAATTAATGATGGAATATTTAATCAAAACTACAAACAAGTCAGACAGTTGATGTAATATATGAAGTAACCAGGATGTAAAAATGGATGTAGTGATCACACGTGTGCTGTATTGAATTTCTTCAAACACCAAATAACTCAACAAGCGTTATTCCATTAGACTCAATGAAGCCTGCGTGAAAAAATAGTGCGGGACAAGTTAATTGTCCAAGAATGATAAACCAATCAGAACAATCAAAAGTAAAAGCATTGTCCAAACAGAAAGAAATACCAAAAAACACGCAGAAAAGTATGGTAGGAGATTCTTTAGATAGGTCAAGGTGCTGTCATCAAAAAAACTATCAAGCGAGTAACACTGGGAGTAGACATTCCAAAGTGCATTAGAATAATCATCAACATTTAATCATCAAACATTTTTATTATTAGAGTCCTAAATTATCTATCAGAATTACAACCAATTCAATAAAGTAAAATCACCAAAGGAGTGTGTTAAAATCAATTAAATCAAGTGCAATGATTAGTGAAAATAAATAATTCAATAAGTGAAATCGCCTAGTGTGTGGGAAAGTAAGAGAGCCAAACTATGTAAATAGATTTAAAAATTTAATTGTTGTAAGACAGATCTCGAGAGCATTAATTTGTTGGAAATTAATATCAAACGAAATCATATCCAGAGTACTATTTCATGGATAAAATTAAAATATAAAAACCATTACATAAATAAGTGTGTCGGGACTGCTTTATTAGAATTAGCTGCAAATAGGGTTTTGCTAAACACCTCATAAGCAATTTATGAAGCTACAGTTTATTAAGCTACAGGCTCCTCAAGGGTTAACTGGTGAAGTATTTACAAAGCTGTAGTTTCATTCTATTAAGATCAAGAAGTTTAATGTACTGTCAATTTATAATAGTTAATAATTGTAATAATTGATATAAAAATGTATAATAATTTAAAAGGATTAAAAGGGTGATAGGATTTTGATTAGAGCTTAGAGGATTGATTGGTACACTGGTGACCAAAATAAGATCCAAATTAGTGAGTGATTAAATTAATTAAATGTTAGAAGAGCTGAATATTACAGAACTAGCACAGCTCTCTTTGAGTGTCAATTTTGATTGTGTTTATTTATGAGAAGGTTTTATGACATTTTTAAATCATAAGATTGCGTTAAGTGTGGATCTACCACATGTGAATGTATTGGAATTTATGAAGACTAATTAATTGTAGAAACTAAATATATTTCCTAAATATATTTAATTATTTTATCAAACTGTCTTAGTATTTACTTCCCCCTAGTTTTCATTGGAGTCATCCCACATGCCAAGTTAAATCTGTTGGAAATTTCAGAACTTTCATAGAGTTAAATAAATGTAAAAACTAACCTTAAATAAATCAAATAACCTTGTTTGTGAGGTGATACTGCCGAACAATAATTAATGTTTATGAAATATAGTCTAGTACCGCTTCATATGACGCGTTTCGACTATAATTCAGTCATTCTCAAATAATACGTAAAACACACAATAAAACACTTAAACAACACAAAACGAGTACACATTTAAAATTATACATATACGGACGACGCGCGTTGCCGGTAACCGTTCACGAAGCACTCGATTAAAGCACTAACAAGGTAAATTAATTAGTAATTAATTAATAACAATCCAGTTGGGCTATAAGCATAATAAAATGAATAAAATAACCTTACATGATAAAGGGTTATAATAACCTTCAAATCATCTTACACGGTCTACAGCATGATTGTACAGCATTTGAAAATATTTTATTCAACCGCACGTAAACATGAGCCTGTGTGAAAAGCCAGGTGCATATCAACATCAGCTAAGTTAAGGGTTTTAACACATATAGGCACAGCTAGAATCTAGATTAATAATTTTTACTTTTGGTACTACGTTACCAAAATCATTAAAATAAAAATTCTTGGAAACTCAAAAATCCTAATCCAACAGTTGTGTCAAAACTTCATTTCCATGTTTCAGCTGACAGAGCAGACGAAAAACTTCACCGGAGAAGTACAGTGAGGATGGGAATCCGTGTAGTTCAATTAGCAAGTGCCCCACCACTTCCATTATGCCCTATGCCAGATGCTCAAAAACCTCATGCTACCGTGGATAAGCCATTCCTTCTAAGCGATGGAAAAGTACAACTAGAAGCATCTCTAGACAAAGCTGTATACAATCATGGTGATACAATACTCGTCAACGTTATCATTCATAACAACAGCAGCAAGACCGTTCGCAGAATCAAGGTCAGAAAGAAGGTCACAAATAGTAATTGTTAAAATACAATTAATTGTTACTTACAGAGATATTTATCATTGTTAATAAATCAAAACTGATTTTTTAAACCACCATTTTAAATCAATATTTTTATTCTGCAGATTTTCAATTCTAGTGAGTTTCTCTTTCATACCTTTTTTTCTTCTTTTTGCCTTGCAATGTAAAATCACTTCAACAAAAATCCTACACTCTTCTATCTTTTTCTATTTTCCTCCTCAGCCTACCTATTTACTTATTTTTTCCTGGATTTTTCCTGGATTTTTCCTGAATTCTGCTCTAGGCCTACTCTGGTTTTTTAAAGGATGCCTCAGTTTGAGTACCCCATTATTTCTTACTAAAGGATGGTTTCGTCCTCACAACCCTAAATTATTTCTTTCAATCACCTTCAAAGGTAAAGTTTATCCTATGTAATTATTACTCTCTTCCGGTTTAGCTCTTCCAAAAGTCTTCTTTCTTAGGTATTCTCATTTCCCAACACTGATATTCTCATGTGTTCAACACATATGATTAAATCGATATATAAATCGACTGCGAGACAACTGTCTTTCATTATTTAAAACCGATGTTTCAGACACTTTTCAAATGCTTTTCACTTCTAAGAATCAACTCCTATAAAAACGAGTGTATGCCCGAGAGTAACAATATAAAATACAACAGTAGATTTCACCCATACTTATACAAAATACTTATACAAAACCTAGCGTAGATTATACTTTGGGGTTATGTTTACAACTTCTATCAATTTTTAAATCTTGTGAAGTTGATTTTTTTTTAAATATGTATAAATGCAGGCTATAAAACGTTATAAGATTTGCTTTGAGGTTATAAAATGATTATAAATACAGAAGAACCTTGATAATTCGAGCTAATTGCGCCCGACTGTACCTCGAACTATAAAAAACTCGGAATACGTGGAAAAATTGACAAAAATAAAGAATAATACATTTTTTTAATGTTTTAATTAGAACATTTAATAGTAAAAAATGTTTCGATTATATCTCTATTATGGCGCCATTCCCTACAGATACTTCATCGACACTGTACTCAGCTGCAAGTTTCTTCAAGGTTTCACAATTGTCTAGTCTTTTCAAGGCCTCTAATTTTTTCAATTGGCACAAACTTTCTGTTGGCTTTTCCGCTCATTGTTACAAAAACGCAATCAAAATTAAAATTCAAAAACTTTTAACAGAAACAGTAAAGAATGCATTCCCTAATCGATAACGTTACAAAACACCGATATGTGTAGCGCGTGTACTTCCGTGGGAACTGAAAGTTTACTGTTGAAATTGAACTATTTCTAAAATAACAAGAGGGGGGAGACAGTCAAGTATGAGGTGTATGTCTGAGCTGACATGAGATATAAGTGCCGTCGGCAAGACCCAATGTTGACTCATTACCTACCTAGCCAGCTAAGTGAACATATCAACACAAGCCAACCACTTCAATTGCTTGACACTTTCAAAAGACTAGTTGACATTTTAAACGTACAATGGGGCAGCGGTAACAAAGTAATTTTGAAGTCGCTCTACAATCGATCTTTTAAAAGCTTTAAAATAGTCATAAAAAGCTGTTTTTAATTTTGCAAACACAGCTCGAAATACCCGGACCCTCGAACTACTGCGACTCGAATTATTGAGGTTCTACTGTACAACCTTTTATTATCAATATATTCATTTATACAAATTTAAAGAAGAGATACTCATTCGTTTAGCTTCAGAAACATTCGTACATCTTCGTTTAACGTAAAACATATTCCATTATTAATTTCTTCGTTATAATGTTAATAACTTCTAAATCATTTGATATATCAATATGAAATAGAAAGCAATTAAAAGATAATATTTTTACCTGTTTTATATATATTAATAATGTAAATAAATACAAAATTTTAACAAATAGGCCTACAGGTTTATAATCCTTATAACTGTACTCATTTAACGAGTTAAAAATCCCCGTCAGCATTGGTAATTTTATAAATGATGTATTTCTGATGTGTATCTAATTAATCTGCCTGTGATTTTTGACGGGAGCTTACTAGTGCTTTAAATAACAAACTGAAAATAGTGAGGTGGTCAATCACCAAAAACCAAGAACATGTGATCAGTGTTGGTGATTGTGAAATAGGGTGGGCCGAAAAAACACTTTTTTTTATTTTGAAGTTGTAATAGCGCGGAAAAGTTGCGAATTATATAGACAAAAGAAAAGACAAAAGAATTATCAAAATCTGTTGATATCTTCCGGTCGCGCATAGGCTCTAAAGATTGACAAAATATGAAAAAAAACTATATTTTTGCAATTATTTTATTAATTTTGGAATTTTATGTTTTCGTAATAGTTTGCAACATCTTCAAATAGAGCCTGAAAACAGTGTGTTTTAATTTTGTTTAGATCAGTTAATATCTTCCGGTCGCGCATAAGCCCCAAAATTTGCCAAAGTATTGAAAATTTCACATTTTACGAGTTTTTTTTATATCTTTAACATATTTCTTTTTGTAACGTAATAGTTACAGTATTTTTATTTTTGAACATAAGAACATTGTGTTTTATTATGGTCTAAATAAATTAACAACTTCCAGTCGCGCAATAAACCCAATGCTATAGAAAAACAGTACTTAAAAAAAGATAGTTAGGCCTATGACACAATGGGTGGTAACAGTAACAGCGAGCATGGTACGTATCGACTTGCTCTGTATTTAAAAGACTTAAATATTTTAGTTACAGTATAGTTTTTTACAATAAACTTATTTTTATACAAAATAAAAACAGAGTTCTGAATAAATAGTCCACTTTAGTTGAACCTGACCATCAGTATTGTTTTTTATTTTGTCGCCGAAGGTACTTTGAAGACTGAAAGTAGTAGCCAGATGATTTGCTAGTAAAGTTAGGCATGGATGATCTAGACAGCAGAGTGGTTCTTATAAATCCGTCTCGAGATTCAGCTCCACAAACTTTTCCTGAGGCTTCCGTGACAAGTTTTACTCAGCGTTCAACAGCCTGCGTGTGAACTGGGAATTGTTTGAAAGTAATGTTCCAGTCAGGGATTGAGTCACTGTCGATGTGCGATTTGATCTCGTCATCACTGATGTCTGCCAACAATGGGGGAGAAGATAATTCAAAGTCCATCCAGTTGATCATTTCTGAGTATTCTTGCGCATTGAAGTTGATTTTTGGTGGCGTAAATGTTCTTACTTTTTTCCTTCTTGCATCTATCTGCCTTGCCTTCAGAATTCTTCGAAGTCCGAGCTCTCTTATGTGTTTCTTGTCATCTTGAGTCATGGCTAAAAGTAAGTGTTCTGGGAGGGCAAAAAACCCATTCCGTTCGATCACAGGGTCGACAACATCAAGCAAAGGTTTTGGCAAATACCTGGTAGATTGTATTGCTTGGTAAACAAGTTTCGGGACATCCGTGAAGTGTTTACTTGTTTTAATAGTAAACCACATTGGCATGTACGATTGCAATATAAACAAAACTAGTTCTTGAAGTTCATATGAGGGGCTTTCATTACTTATGTACAATCTGAGAGTTCTATTTGCTTTTGTCAACCCCCTCGAAAGTAATAAATGCCCAGGATCTCGTACAGCTAAATCTTCTTTACAGGTTCCTGATTGTATTGCCTTTGAAATATCAAGTAGGTATTGTTGATCTTTGCTAAGCACGTTTCTGTCTATCTCTGGGATCTGACAATCAATACTTTGGAAGCTAACCACCGGCAGTTTTTGGCAGTCAACTAACTTTTCACCGATTGGCCCTTTAGAAGTACTAGGCCCCGTTGTCTTGCCATCCAGGTGCTCAAACATGTGACGGAATGGCAACTCATTGAAATGGAGTAGGCAAATTGCCCATTGTACAGGTTTCCTTAAATAAAGTTCAACTCGGCGAACCAGGCCAGTTTTCCAACCTGTATTAACAGCAGTACCATCACATCCTATGACAATTAGATTTTCAAGAGAAATACTTCGCTCAGACATGTAAGAAATTACAGACTTGACAATATCTTCAGAGCTTCCAGAATTGGGAGTAACGTGGCCAACATAGAGTGAGCCAGGTTCTTGAATCAGCGAGTAATGCTCTTCCTTAATAATTCTACGAAACCCTTTTGAATGAGCTTGCTCTATCACACACGTGTCGTCCTTTCTTCGATCTAAATAGAGACCTAACAGTGGAGGGGCGTTTGATTTACTACACAATTCAGACTTAACATTTAGTTTTTCCCTTCTTAATTTGTTCTTATCTATAACATTGGAGGAATCTGAATCAGTAACAATGCCAAAATCGTGCAAAATACTTGATGCGATCGCCGCAGTGGCGCTATCAGAAACACCATAACGATTGCTTAGTATTGCAGTAGATTTTAACTCAACTCTCATCTGCCAAATAGGTTTAGAAGATTTTTTTGCTTGAACTGTAAGTGTATAATCTTGGTCGCTATCACTGTCCGTACTAGGAAGACAACGTCCTTCGTCTGTAGTTTCGACTAAATTTAAAACAGAATGTGAGCATGAGGGTTTTGAAACATCTTCTACATATAAATGACTGTCACGTAACTTCCTTTCCAATGCTTTGTTACGCTTGTTTGTTTCACTTATGTCTACCGCTCCAATTTTTCCTATTCCGTGTACTCGCAGTGAGTAAACAAATCTTAGCTCAATTGGGGGAATTTTTTTTTGATTTTGCACAGCTACAATCAATAGTTATTTTGCACCGGCACAAATCTGTGATTTTTTTGCAAGCGCATTCAACAACGATAAGGCATTTGCAAGCTGCTACGTCAAAAAGAAGTGAGCACTTTTGTTTAAATTCATCAACTTGCTTTTTAAAAGAAGCTTTGTTTTTGTCTCGTGTATATGATTTCCTCAGTCTGTAATAATTGTCATGCAACGCAGTTATGAGCTGCGCGATTCCCTTATCTGTTACTGTAGGGATAGATGGTTTTTCATATAAGCTGATTACTTTTTTAGTTACTGTACTGGCAACTTGTTTAAAACTAACGCTCTTATTATTAATTTGTAGTGCTAAATTGTACCTTTCTTGAGAACAACACCGAATGATTTCCTCGCCCATAGGCAGCTTGTTTGCTGACAGATCTTTTGGAGTACCTACCAAAAATGGGGCAGTCAAATACCTGTCTTGTTATTACTTTCTTCATCACAGACATGACGTTGCCGTTTCGTTACGTCACAGAGTCAACACACAGCAATATTATAACACAAAACACCAAGAGATGCAGAACGAAAACAGCGAGATTGAACTAAACACTAACGCACTGCAATTACAACTGAAGATGCAGACTAACAAACCAATGGAGGGAGACAGGTAGCGTGATCCTAGGAATGCGGAGGGGTAGAGTGGAGGGGAAGGCCAAGGTCATTCGACTCATCCGGCCGAGTGACGTTGTCTGGCTTGCTGCTCACCCTTTGTGCACGAGAGTTTCTAAGCCATTGCGCGACCGGAAAACATTGACTGAACTTGACAGATTTTTTCTACCTAATTATTAGTTCATGTGAAAAAATACTACAGCTATTACATTTAAATACTAATTATTTATCAAATATAAAGAATGTGTAAAAATGTAACTTTTTCATTATTTTGGCAAATTTTAGGGCTTATGCACGACCAGAAGATATTAACTGATCTAAACAAAATTAAAACACAATGTTTTTAGGCTCTATTTGAAGACGTTACAAACTATTACATTGCGAAAACATCAAATTCAAAAATTAATAAAATAATCGCAAAAATTTAGTATTTTCATATTTTGTCAATCTTTAGAGCCTATGCGCGACCGGAAGATATCAACAGATTTTGATAATTCTTTTGTCTTTTCTTTTGTCTATATAATTCACAACTTTTCCGCGCTATTACAACTTCGAAATAAAAAAAAAGTGTTTTTTCGGCCCACCCTATTGTGAAAGTCTATCTTTCAAAATAAAACTAAAAATATCCACTATGTAATAACATATGTTTAAACAAAATTTACCAACAATAATAACTTTTTTGAGCAAATTTTCTTTGCCAACCCGATTAGCATATTCATTACTTACACAACAAAATTGTGAGACCATATGGTTTATAGAAAGCGTTTACGTAAAGCTATCTGTACTAATAATAATATAATAATCTGATAATTTATTTAACTTCATCTCCTTTTTTATATAAATACTAAACAAATATTTTAGAACATTATTTCAATTATCAATTAATTGCTTTTCACTTTTATTTTTATAATTTGACAGACAAATTTATTTCAAAATATTTAGTAATTTTAAATCTATAAAATTTAATATAACATTAAAAAGAAATACTTTATGAATAGTTTCAATCCTGTCATTGTATATACCTGACTTGTATTTCTTTCTGTTCCAGGTGTTTATAGTGCAACATGTAGACGTCTGCATGTTTTCAAATGGTAAATTCAAGAATGTTGTGGCTCTAATCAACAGCAAAGAAGAATGTCCATTAGGCCCAGGATCATCATTGAAAAGAACATACACACTAAACCCAGCAAAAGGAGCAACAAAGAACTGGATAGCTCTAGAAGATACGTACAGTAAATCAAATGCTCTTCTAGCATCAACCGTAGTTTGTAACTCTCCCGAAGAACGAAATGTGTTCGCAATATACGTATCATACTACGTTAAAGTTAAACTATTAGTGGGTGCTATAGGAGGAGAATTATCATTAAAACTACCATTTACTCTAATGCATTCTCCTTCTGATCCAGACTTGGATCAAACTATAACCTTTCCGTCTACTGATTCCCCTATTGCGGTTACTACAACAATGGTTACTACAACAACAGTTACTACAACCACCACGACAACAACTACTATATGTGCACCTACAGATTTGGATGTTATAATGAAATGTGACACAAACAACCAAACTGATACCTGAGGGTATGGGTTCGGTCAGGATACAAAGACCGAACAAACAAATCATACAGACATAAAATTACAAAGAGCATTTTGTTGCGTCACGGTTAGAGAATCACCTTCGCAGTGACGATGGATGCGAGTCCTGGTGTGATGCAGCCAGGAAAAGCTTCTTGTATACTCAGCCACCTACACACATAGCCTTATCAACTATCTCGGACAAACTGAATGTTATTCATTATTTCTACTTGATATATATTATTAAAAACATTCTATACAAAATTTTAAAGTTAGATACATGAATTAATTAACTTTTGTCATTCATATCACAATAAGACTGATGGTAAGGAAGTTTGTCCGGTTATGCCTTATTAAAGAGGCTTTGATCATCATAAAGGTAGGAATGACTCGATCAGATATGTGTCTCTGATATTAAGTAGCAAATTAACTCATTGGGGCATATATTTAAAAGATAAAAAACTGTATGCAATTCATTTGCAAAATAACTCGTCTGAATGTATTCTGCTTTTATTGTGGTTTCAGAATTTGTATATGGTAAAAAATTAATTGACTAAGTTAAACTAATAGTTTCGTGTATCTTGTGTCTTTTTCACTCAATGACTAGCCTAAACTGTAAAGATTAATTTCCAGCAAAAAATGAATTATTATTTGAGTGATTAAAACCGGATTTAAAAAAATAAATATCTACTGTATTATATTTAAAAGTTGGTTGCTCCTGTGCGGACAAAAAATCTACATTGTTTTACTTTTTTTCTGTTCACTTTGTTTATTTGAATTATATTTACATGCTTGGTGACAAATTTCATACTGATTATTTACACACTGTTGAATACTATTTATTATTTTACTAACTTTTCTGCCTTCAGTTTTGATATTATTATTCTTTTCCACTTCTAATGACTCTCAATTTCCTAATGATTTTTAACACTTCCCATACTAAAAATAGAAATTCATTGGATACTGCTGGGCTAAAAGAAAGTTAACAATCAATTAGATTTACTTTATTTTCCTATTACTGATTTTTAAATTAAATGTACTAAAACGATAAAGTCACTATCTTCTGAATAAGGAAATTTTTGTTGAATAAATTATTTAAATTGGTTGATAAATATTAATAAAAACATTATTCGGAAATAAACGTTGTTCCATAAATGTTTTTCTCTATAATGCTTTTACTTTGTGTCCATAATAAAAGATAGGAAGTGGTAAATCACGGAAAAGTCAACGTCAATAGACCGTTTCAAACTTCCGACAGTTGGAGAAACGATAGACATTATGTAAATTCATAATAAATTTAGCCAACACACTACTACAATCAGACAGAGCAAAAATCTCAGCTGTTTATCCGTCTTAGAAAATTTACAAAGAACTATTTTTAATTTTGTTTTATAATGAATTTTTTATGATTTCAAGTATAACATAGTGTGCATACAAAATATAATTTGGTATTTACTGTTGAAAGCTTTCAGAATTCTAAATGTAGACAAGTAAACTCTTAACTGCTAAAATATTAATGATTTATTTAAATATCTAACTAAGCCATAAAGAGTCAACTCATCATAACATCGATGTGGTTCAACCAAATAGTACATAAAGACAAAGACAAAAATGTTTGGCTATACTTCAAATTTAACTTTTATATTTAACAATCATGAAACTGGCTGTAATTGCTCTGTGATACAGTAGTAAGTCACTAGGGAATAACAATGATAAAAATATGTTAGTTCACTGGCACTCTTAACTATCAATGTATGATCCTGTACTGTAAAATCACATTAGTAGTTCAGTAAAATCATCTATTCGAATGTAAAATAATGTTTAATTCATTTAAACTGAAAGACTTGTCACAAATATAAACACTAACAAGAAATCTCAAAGTTTTGTTGAGAGAAAAGACCAAATGTTTTACAATGATAGTCTTGGTCTCAGAAATTTAAAATAACGATAGGTTTACATCACTATTTCAAAAATCAATGTTGACATGAAAAAAGAAGAAACAAACTTCCAAATTAAGAAGGTATATGTGGTTAAGATTGGAAGTGTTAGTTTAGCCTGTAAAGATTAAAATCGTCATGTCAGGCACAAATAATAACAAATTCACTTATTACCAATATTTCATCTGACCAATCGCTAATAATTCACCTGTGATT
>JAGFPH010019220.1:5320-15484 GCA_018207615.1 Philaenus spumarius
AGCACATGTACAACATTGCAAAAGACTTCGTCACATGCAGGCTTAATTTATTAAAACTTTGTTTCCGGTCTCTCAACTATGACTGAAAAATGGCTAATTCTTTTCCATGAAACCCATAAAATTTCATTTTTCTCAACAAAATATCAGGCCTAAAACACAATCAAATGCTCTACTCAAATCACATAATATGACCAGAGCAGTTCAATTTTCTTCCAGTTTTTCTAGTATGCTTTTTACTAGACTATCTACAACTTTTGTAATATATTTCCCTCTTCTATATCCAAACTTCTGTTTCTAAACAAATTTAAACCCTGAAAATGAGCACATCAGCTCATGAGCTTCTTTAGAATTTTTCCATTATTTTTGCCATTACTGGAATACATGAAATAAAACGGCAACTTTTCGGCTCTGTACGATTACCCTTTTTAAATATTGGTACTACCCTTGAAAACTTAAATCATATGGGAAATTCACCTTCTCTTATACATAAATTGATGCAATATGTTAGTGGTTCTAAAATAATATCAATAATTATCTTAATTAAATTACTAGATAGACCATACACATCATTAGAATTTGAATTTTTCAGAGATTTTACAACTTTAAACACTTCTAACTTTGTTACTTCAGATAATACAAATCTGTCACACTGAAAACTACCTAGATATTGATAAGCACTTTCAACTGAAGATTTAACTTTTAAACTTTCTTCTTCAACCGATGTCACAAAGAAATTGTTGAACTCATCTGGTGTGATGCCTTGATCTGCGTTGACTTTACCAGCCTTCCCCGCCACTCGGTTGATCACTGTCCAGGATGCCCTGCATTTGTTCGTTGAGCTTTCGATATATTTCTCATTATTTTACTTTTTTAGTAATTTTAAGAGCAGTCTTATACTGCTGTTTTAACTTGTTGAAGATATTGTTATTTTGTCTCTCTTGGAATAAATCTCTTAATAATAAGATGTTGTTTTTTAATCTTCTCAAGCCTTGGAGTATACCATTTTTAATTTTGTTGACTTAAAATATTCCGATTTGAATTACACGAGACCCCCCTTAAAGTTAAACACAGATTAAAAAGAAACAAGAAATGCTGCATAAATTTCTCAAACTAGCTGCTTGCAAACCCACAAAAATCCAGTAAACTGATCCAGTCTTCCTCCATCAACAGAGATATAAAATAATCCATCCTTTCCTCAATAGTTTACCTTATCTTAACTCTTTCTTCCTTGTCATTATTCTTACATTCCGGTCCACCTCCAAACTTGTATCTCAAATCAAAATGTATGCCATCATGATCATATTTAACTACATTCACTGTAAATTGTGACTCATCAATATTAGTCATAATATTATCCAAACATGCTTTACCACGAGTAGGTTCTCTATTCACAAATATATCCAAATTGTCTCAAAATATTTGAAAAGTCAGTAACAGAAGACTTTTCTGTTAACATGTCAAAATCAGAATTCACATATCCTTTACAATCAAACAACATGAGAAAAAGTAACAGTCTCTCTAAGGGCTGTAACATGTGTAAAAAAACATAAATTCTACCCACTGATTAACATAGCGCATGTTAATCATGTAACCATCAAGTAACGCCTAACTAAATGATTTTTAATGAGTGCCGTGACAGTGATGCTGTATATGATTAATTTGGTTGTTGTTACACTGATCGCCAGCTTTTTAAACAATCATATTTTTATCGTCATTAAAAAACCTTTATATTTCTCTGGTTAATAGTGTATGATTTTATATATTTATGTTTTAAATATAAATTTGCACCCATGTTTAATTCTATACATTTAAAACATCAATTTATAGCAGAAAATTTTTCTTTAAATACAAAATGTGTTTGCTTTTTGCAAGACTAATGTATTGTTAAAAGAAAATATAAACCATTGAAATAGACCATTTCAATAAACCAATAAATAACTAGTAAATCCCTCTTTCAAAATTTGTGATTAGGCTACTCAAAAGTTTCAAAAATCAAAAGCCAAAACAAACCTAGATCTTTTAGTTTTGGAAACTGAACACTTTCCAACCATTGTGTGATTAAATCGTGAGTTTATACTGGTCAACATCATCGTTTTTCATGCAATAGCACTTACTTTTACGATTACATTTAAATAAATCAGGGCCTTAAATGTATCATTAAAATCATTTAAATAGTTTTCGAGTTAAATTATTACCAAAAAGATTTGTTATTATTATTTTGTTTATATTATAAATATTTTTCCTACAAATTTTAAATTTGTTGCGCTTGTTTGAAAAAAATATATTTTATTGTCTGGCCAACAAATGTTTCCAGAATTTGTACAATCTGAAACAACTTTCTTCCTAAATAGATAAGATAGTGCTTCTTGTTATGACGATGTCTCTGTCCATGTCGTTCGGAAGGCTACCTGGAAGAAGAGCTTACCCCATGTTTTAAAGTTTGAATGTTACACATCCAATTATGTATTAGGAAAATAATATGATACAGTAATAAATTTATATAGTTTATTTAAAAAATACAAACTACTGCACATGCATTTAAATGTATGCATGGCCGAAGAATTAGAAGAGGTACTTCTGCAGTATGTAGGCTACGTAAGTTATTATTTATGTGTGGTCTTCCCTGAAACAACATAAAACATTTCATGAATTTAAAAATGGAATCAAATTATCATATTTCATCACTATTAAATGTTTTGTACATAACTTTATTTAGAGCAAGCAAACTGTAAAAAACAAGGAATTAAATTGTAAAATACATATTTAACTAAGATTAGTGAAATTTTAAATTTAATTAAAATTTTACTGTGAAGTCGTTTAGTATTTAAATATGCAATATACAGTATATATCAAAATAAAGCTACGAATGTGATATTTTAATGGCATTTAATAATAAATATAGATAACTATGAATTTACTGTCGATAAAAAAGGATTTACTATAAAAAATTGCACCTCTAGATTCCCTAGAGTGTAGATGTAATCCCATGAAAGATTGTATATTTTCCGTTCACCAAATAGTCGTGTAGGGTGATGTTTTTAAGAAGCTTGTCACTGGCGAAATCGAATCGCTGTAGAGATGCCGGGCGCTTCGGTGGCAGTGACGTCATAGCCACCAACGACCTGCGCGTGACACATACCGTCTTGTTCTAGTTACCGTGGGTATTACTTATTATCTGTGTTTTGAATCTTGTATATTTTACACAATGTTTTACAATTAACAATATTATTAGGCTAGTGTGTCTACAATCTTTTTATTAATTAACTAAAGTAATTGTGGTAAACTTTTAGTACCGGTGGGCTGATTAAAATGAAATCAGCTGACAATATTTTTCTAGAAAAGAAAGAAGGGCTACCAACTTTTGCACTTTATTACTATTTTTAACCATTTTGTTACAGTTTGAACAACTGGTATAATATGCCTATATTATTTATACTTACAAACTAATACCGGTAAGTGGAGTTAACTTTATGTTCAATTCAGGAGGTAACTCTTTGTTCAAGCGTGTTATAATCTTACATAAGCAAATATATTCAAATGATCTATAAAATTCTTGTTTATTAAGTGAACCCACCTAATAATATACTGTTCAATTTAAATTTGTACATGTGCATTACTAGCTTGCTACAGTGTTCTTAATATTAAATTTAGTAATGTTGGAAGAATCATTTATATAGCTCCATCCTGATGCATCATTCATTATAGTTAGATCTCGTTCTACTAATTGTTAGTAAATCTATAGTTAGTAAACTACAAAGAATCTACATTTTTCAAGTTTACTTTCTCTTCATTTCATTTACATTTTGTCAACAACAGTTCTTATTAGTGTTATTGAATAGTGGCTGAATTAAATTGCATCCCACAATGAATTAACCTCATTCTTGTGATTTCTTCGCTAATTTACAGTATATACCCTCTAACCTACATTGACAAACAAAAAATAACAAAAGCTGAACTGACTTACAGAGTGCATTTTTAGCATACCACTACTCGTTTTGTCACTGCTGTGTTTGCTAACCTACTCTCTACTTTATTTGTATCACAAAACCTGTCAATGTTTTAGTTATTGCACTACACAAACTAAAAAAAACAACAATATATTTGGTACAGTATTTAATGTTTATATGAATAAAATAACATTGTACACAAATAATAATAAAGCAAAACCCTAACATAGAGTTAAGTTATCTACCTTTACTGGCGATACTTCGTAACACTATTTTAAGTATAGACATGTATCGTAAACCTAAACAAAAACTTACTAACCCCTATGGGTGTTACTTCGTACAAAAATATAGGATATTATTTGTACTACTGTACTGTATACATAACCCTTCAAAATTAACTTTAACTCTCCTTTTCGTGTTAAGTTTATAAGTTGCTTCAACATTGTTAGACATACTTTCCGTTTTGAACATAGCGTTAACTCCTGCAACCAATATTAGTTAAGAAGGATAAAAAATGCAGCATATACTTAAATTGATCACACTGTAATAAAATGGAACACTAGTCTTCTTACTTTTTATTACTTTCTCCAAAAAATTTACAAATGATGACATTTTAACAAGCAGTGGTCATCAGAAAGGCTACTACATGTTTGGCGAAAGTTTTAATATAAAAATTGTTTACTATCAAACCTTTATCTTAATTAGCTATTTAAAATAAACTATTCACCTTAACAAAACCTCTTTGCTAGTTCTTTCTAATAAAACAAAACATGTTTCAAATAAAATATAACTTTTGAAACGCAACTTTCTATCTTTTGGATACGTACCCTTTGAAAAATGTGTTGATAAATTCTTCCCTTGCTAAATAAAACTTAATTCAAAAATTAATTAACTTATTAAAATTTTGTTAACTTATTCAGTGTGCGATACCATTATACCTCCCATGTATAATAATTGTGAGTCTAAGGTATTGAAAACTGTTCAGCACCTCTTAATAAACAACATTTTACTGTTAAAGTTTAGGCCTAAGCCTACTATTGAAATGTTTTATCATTTGCAGCTCATTTTAACAAACAAAGGAGTACAGGTGTTTAGTAACTCTAAGAGTATTGCCACTCACACTTTAGCTAGAGATATTTATCAGGAAATTTGTATAAAAGAATTAGGTTTTATGAAAAAAGTAATTTTGTTAACTTACCTTTCTTGGTTTGTTAATATATGAAAATGAGATTTGATGGGACCATTTAATACATTCCAGATATGATGTGATAATGTTGTAGTAATGCTCAAACATGTTTTCTTCCACTAGTCTTTCACAATCTTGAAAATTTGAAATGCATTTTCTACAGTAATTGATCCATTATATTTGTTTGTATGCTGACACATTTTCCTGATTTTTTTTCTAGAAAATAAAAGAAGAATTTTATATAACAGGCGAATAATTAAGAGTTACATCGGAAAAGATAAAGACAAACATTATTTTACATAAATCTTGATTTCATTTAAAAAGATCATAATTTAGGTAGGCTACTGATTTTGAAAGAATGGTTTATACCCTACTATAAACCAAGGTTTTATTTTGAACATTCTAACCTGCTCGTAGGTTTATATTTCAAAAGAACTATCTATTATAAGCATTTCCATGATGCGACTTCTGGAAAATGTAGGCCTATTAGTTATTCGTTTAATGGACCCAAATTCCAAACCTTAGTAAACTCAAATAAAAAGAGTGATTGAATCATTAAAAACAAACAACATGTTATGAAACAAACATAACTTATTATGAAAAAAGGACTATTCTCTTTTTCACAAATTACTGAATTTTCCTTTATACTGAATTTAAATTATTTCATAATTAGGCCTATTTACTGGCATACTGTTTCACAATACTGTATTCATACTGTTTATATACGTAAAATAAGGTCTGGTATTGTAAGTTAGAGGACGTATACTTTAATTTTGCTGTTTTCGTTCACTACAACTTCCTACATTTGGCAGCGACAATTCTGGTTTGTGTTTTTAGAGTCAGTATGTCTAAAGTTTGTAATTTCAGAATATGTTAAAAATTACATTGTCAAAGATCATCAGTTGGCTTCTTTACAGTTGTAGTACACCTACATTACCCTCTAACCTACAAGGGCGTCCTAAACATTAATCAAAACTAACTTAGACCTACAGTTACCTGTCACAGTACCTATGTTGGCGCAAGTTAACTATTCAACCCTAGGCGAACCTATGGCAACAGAAATGCAATAATAATTAAAAAAAAACCTAAAAGGTTCTAACCAATAGTATTTAGTCACAGTATGTTAATCTGTATTCAAAATTTAACAGTAGAATGTAAACAACGTCGTTGTCTGCAAAAATATTAAGCTAGGGTCGAATAGTAAACTTACGCCTCTATGTTTGCAGTTCATAAACATATTTATGTTGGTACGATTGGTGCAAGTTTACTATTCGACCCCAGGCTAACCTATGGCAACAGAAATGCAAGAATAATAATAAAAAAAACTTAGAAGGTTCTAACCTATAGTATTTAGTTACAGTATGTTTACCTGTAGTTCAACATTTACAGTAGAATGTAAAACAACGTCGTTATCTGCAAAAATATTAGGCTATGGTCGAATAGTAAACTTACGCCGTACGATTAATTAACGTTCCTAAAGAGTCATAGAAAAATGTTTTGGTTGACATTGTAGGTTAGAGGGCGTATACTGTAATTTCGCCAAATGTACTAGGCTGTCTTAAGCCTAATAAAATTAGAATAACTTGAAAGAGTTATTATTGTATCAACTTGGAGCCTAGGCCTAAGTAGGCTATATCTTACAAATAATTATCAGCTTCATTACACTCAACTTATTTGTAGCCTAGAAGTGAATTTTGTTTCTATGCATGTTTTATACAATAGCTTCTAAAAGCATAGACCTAACCTAGATCCTCTATATAAAAACATTATTATTATAAAAGTATTTTTATTTCAAATTGAAAACAAACAAACCTAACCAAAGTTACCACACTTCAAAAGTCAACAATGATCTACTGAAAATATATGTCTATAATCAATTCAAATAAGCTGTGTATTACAAGTCTAAATGATCAAATAATTAGAGTTAAAAAAGGACATGACATAAACCAAGGTTAGAAATAATAGCCTGAGGTTAGAAATGTATTATTTTAAAACTAGCCTAATATGCCTAGGTCTACTGGGTATTAATTAAATATTTAGTTAAATTAAAACTAACTACATTTTTTAATTTCATCATTATTTTAACCTGGCATTTAAAGACCAACTTAATGCAGAACTTCTTGTGACATAGCCTAGGCCTATTTATCTTAAATTTGTATTAATTACTATGTCTCTTTTACGTTTGTACATATTTCATTATAAAAAGTGGAATGCAAAATAAGTATTCTACAAATAGGCCTAGACTAATCCTCTTTTAAATAATGATTTGTGCAATGTTTAATAAAGTTGTTTCCTGACATAACCTTCAAAACAAACTAAGTTCCTAGATACTATTACTTATTTAAAATTTGGTTTAATAATTAGCTTACCTGAAATATATTTTGCAGAATAAACAAACTTCAGCAATTTCACTTGAAGAAAAAAACACATTTACATTTATTTACAACGTAGAGTAAGAAACATTATTAATTCCCAGTGGAAATTCCCTTTATTTATGAACTTGTGGGAAACAGTTGGCAATAGATTTTATATACTGTATTAAATAGTCCAGCAGCCGTATTCAAAAGTCATCAGCACTAAACTGTACAAGTATGAAGAAGTCCTTATACCAGAGTAAAGTATTAATTGAAATGTCCTGATTCTTAGCATGAATTTAGGACATTTCAGGTCACACTAAACAGTACGCCAAATGTAGAGTTTTGTCCTTCTATCAGAGCAAATCGTACTGTATTGTCCTTATATTTATCCCTATATATATATAAATTTGTTTTGTTTCGTAATGAAGTATAACTTATTATTATAATGTTTGTCGGTAAATTAATGTTTAAAAATTAGTTCTATTTTTATTGGTTTTCAAAGCAAAATGGTAAACTGAGCACTAATGTAATCATTGCATTTGTCTTAAATTCCTTAACAAATCTAAATTCTTATTCAATAACTTTGTATAAAAGCATAACATTTAAAAAAAAATTCAATGTGTTTGTTTTAATAATATTTGGAAATCTCGACTTTCTATACTATGCAATTCACATTGAATAGATGTATTGTCCCTTAACTTTTAATTGAAGCTAACTTCTTACAACTTCATTTCGATAGTGTTGAAAATTATATTAATATTAAATTCTTACTAAACAAATATTCAATATCAACAAAGGACAAACGTGTAAGATTAACTTGCATAATAATATTTGCAAATAATTGTTTACAGTAGATACATGCAACATGGGAAACTAATTAATAATATTAAATAAACTTAAATCATATTTATTTTGTGGGTATTTGTTATTTATATACTTAGACTTTAAGTAATACAATTGGAAAATAAAGTTGTACAGAATAAATAATTTGTCAGTCGATAAAACACAAATTTTAATGAAATTTTGTGCCAAAATTATCGCAAAGGGCTTATTTAAAGCGGTTTCCACCAGTCGGAGTAATATATGCATTCATTCGAACTATAAAATAATATAAATTAATAAATTAGAACAAAAAGGTGTTAAAGGTTATGGAAAGTATTCGAACACAATGTAGACCTACTATTTATTAAAACATTAAATGGAGTCAAATTTAAAAGTAAAATAATTACAGCGGTAGTTCCTGAATGCCTAGAACAGTTTTATATTTATTCTTTCTGTTAAAGTTTTAGGTCTAGGTTAATGTTATTGTCTCTATTTATTCTATGTAAAATATACTGAAAACATTATTACTATATGTAACAAATTTAAATAATTTAACGCTTTTGGTAATTTATTTTTCCTTAAAGGAATTTCTGTGTTTTATGTTAAAACTTAATGCAATTGCATTTAGAATATTGTAACGAATTAAATTAGAAATGCTTCTTATTAATTGTAAGTCAGAACTTGACTTGTAAATTATGTAAGCTCCTTATACAACTGATTTAGAATCATAAAAAAACAAAAAAAATACAAATCTGTATTTTATTTGTATTTTTCCTGGTCTTTGTGTCTTTCAATGCATTAGATTATAATAAATACAACAGTAATTTTGATATTATTCGGTAATGAGTGTTTTAATGTTTAGTGTTACCATAAAGTGATTCAACCTATATATGCTAAAAAAACGATTAGAGAGAATATACATTATTAATTTGTAGACCTTAGTCTTGTGAAAAAATAGTCATTTTCATATTCCATTGCAGTACCGGAACACTGAGGTATATGATATGTTGATCACGTAAGCTAATCGTTGTATATAAACCTGATGCATTTTCGCTTTACATATATTCTTTGTGTAAAACTAAAATAATTTTTAGTTTCTTAGTATTCATAACCCAATGAAGATGATACAAAAGTATACCTTAGTTCTAGTATATGTATAATGCAGGAATTGAATAATTTGGCTAAAAAAAAAATGTATAAATATAAAATATTTAAGCATCCAATTAAAGAATATAAGCTTATAATTTAAGACCTAAATATAAGATTTCTTTTTGATTGTACAAGTATAGTGGTTTTAACGTTAGTGCTAATAATTAAACTCTTAACCATATCCTTTATAATGTTAGGCCTACTTCAAACGTGTTCTTTCTGGTTATTAAATTCGACTGACTACAGAAAGTGTGGTATATAATGATATGCATTGTTGGTAGCCTTAAAAGAACATATATTTGACATATATTATTTATTTGCTGTCAACTATAGGATTGAATTTTGCTTCCAATTGAATTTATGATTTGATATATTGCCAACAACAAAGAATCAAAGAGACATAAGAAAACCTAGTAATGCACTAGGTAGAATCTGATAAGAATTAACCAGAAATGCACCTTTACCTTTTCAAATCAGTCTTGAAGGAAGTGACACACTGACATGAGGTACCTCTCAAGTGTAAAGTTAATTTATTATTATTTCAACATATTATTATATTTATTTGACGTGTACGAGCAATGTACGAAAATATATGTGAAATTAAGTGTTAAATTTTGTATATATTAGTGTTTGAGTGTACAAAATTAGCTGACCTGATGATGCTGCCTGTGGTAGTGAAACATGTAGCCACATAAAAGGTAAA
>JAGFPH010019221.1:0-15483 GCA_018207615.1 Philaenus spumarius
AGTGATGTCTGTGTGTGTGTCTGTATGTGTGTCTGTGTGTCTGTGTGTCTGTGTGGATGTTATCAGACCTAGAGCCTAAACCAGTCGTCCGATTTTGATGAAATTTGGTATGGAGGTACTAATCCACAGTATCTCGAGGCGTTTTTTTCATTTTTGTGAATTTTTTATTTTTAAGGGTAATTTTCCCATAAAAACCCATAAAATAACGGAAAAATTAACTTTTCTCAAAAACGGCTCTAACGATTTTGATTAAAATTGTATAGTTTATTAGGGACCTAAAGTACTATAAACTGTAAAATTTTAATCAAAATCGTTCGAGCCGTTTTTGAGAAAAGTTGATTTTTCCATTATTTTATGGATTTTTATATGAAAATGACTGTTAAAAATAAAATAAATTGGTAATAGTATTTTTTTATTAAGTTTCTATAATGCGGGAGAAAGTATGTGTCAGTTTCCTGATACCGTTTATTTCTTGTTATTTTTAAAAACGAGGCGCTTGAAAATAGTCTTCTGTTTTACCTATCTCGTTTTAACTATAACACTTTTGGATTCAACGACTCCATTTTCGACATTTTTGAACATATCGATTTAAAAATTGGTACAGAAGTTAAAAATACAATTGTTTTTTGCTATACTTATTTTAAAAACTATATTTTAAAAAAATGACTAATCTGCAACTGATCAACTCAAGCGTTTTGATGAAAAATCTAAAAAGGTCTAAAATTATACTTTTTTAATTTACTTGTGCTTTTAAAAGTAAATAATGAAAAAGGTTTAATATACTCCTTGAACTTGTTTGAATATATATATTTAACTTGTAAAAAAACTTTCAGGTTGATATTTTGAAAATTTTCTAAACTGGAGCTGTTTAAAATGAATTGGTGGGTCCGGTACTCCTAAAATCGAGAAACCCATTAATAAGTCAAGTGGCTCTAGATCGGGTAATTTTCAAGATAACAAGCTGAGACTCAGCATAAATGTTTAAAATATATATTTTAACTCCTATGTCAAGTTTTAATTCTATATAATAAAATTCGGCCAATTTAGAATGAGCCAACGCTTCATATATGAATGAGATGTCCCCTTTTAGTGATTTCCCCTGCTGCAAAATACATACCTGCATTATCGAATTTTTTCCAGACAAACCATTGCTCCGACGAAATAAATACATATGACCTTTTTTGTTGAAAAATACCTCCCCTACACGGTGGTATTTTTTATTTTCCTCTATCTTCATCCCAGCTCGAAATATTAAGGATAATCGGAGAAAAAAATGATAATCGATTTTTTTTTTCGACTTTGGGAAATCGATAGACTGGTAAACTTTTTTTATGTTAATCTACATACTTTAATGTACTTATAAAAAAAATTCAGCCGTATTTCAAATTACTGGTAGTTTTGGTCTAAATTGACCTTTACCGACTGGCCTACTACTGGTAGTGGTCCTAACAACATATTAAAAAATCAGAACTAGCCGTTAGTTTGCGATTTTAGCGATTTTTAGTGTACTATTTGACTGGACTATACGGTGATGAGCGTCTTTCAATTGTGACAGGATGTGTCTAATGGAATTACGGAAAAATAAAAACAGAAGATTCGGTCAGCATTTACTCATTTTATGGAAGTAGGCCTACACCAAAGCGTATTGGGCCTACACAATTTATTCAAAACTTTTCTCATTGCCTCAACTTTGGGAGCGACGCTTTATGCGCTGGCCTCATAGTACCAATGGGAAATCAAAGACTGGGTACCAAATTAAAAAGTTTACTAAAACATAACAGAAGTTTGAAAAAGTTTTAAGAACATAGACAAATTTAACTTTGTTAAAAATAAACAAAAACATTTACATTTTCTCCTCGAATTAGGTACCTATATATACAAAAATAAATTACTCTGTCATTAGTTTAAATTATTGTTAATCTGTACTTTCAAAGTATAGTGTTGTATTAGTGCATTTTTTATTCTCGTAGTCGGGAAGTCGGGTGCCATGGCGTTCTTTAGATATTTAAAACATACGGTGACAGCGCCTTGAAACTGGTTAAAAAATGTTTGCAATACACTGGAATGATACGCGCGTGCGCACGGTTTGACGGTGATGGAAGATGGCTTGCTAGAGGCTAGAGGTTGGCAATTACGTAGGCTGTGGTGTATTTGAGCATTTAATTGGAAGGTAGACATAATAACTAGTGAGTTCGATGTAAAAGTTTAGAAGAAAACAATGGTGTAAAGGTACGTTGTGATTAAAGCGACTGGATAATCGCTCTGCTTTGCATTGTTCAAATGTCGGGAGCGATTATCGCTAGAATCGCTAGCGTCTATAGCGAGCGACTGGTCCTGGAGCAGATATACCCTAATCGCAGTCACAAACCCAGTTAACAAAATCTTTGTTAGTTTGTGAAAGATGTCTCATTCAAAATAATATGTTAATATAAAAAAAAAGGATAATAACTTATAAGACTAATGTGTTGAAATGCTATAATTGAACAGATTTTATATTGTATTATATTCAGTAATTTGAAATATTATGTAATATAAGCCATGGCTCTAAATCTTATCTTATTAAACGAGCAATTATTCTTGTATATGTGTATATACCTACATTTATTTCGGGGATTTCAATAACGGCTCTAACGATTTTGATGCAAATTTGCATATAGGGGTTTTTTGACGTCAGGAATCGTCTGCAAAAATGCCCATAAACTCAGAAAAATGCACATAAAAAAATGAGATCCAGGAGGTGCTGCCCTCTAGCGGAAAATAAAGTAGCCTAACTATAAAATGAAATAAATACAGTAATACTGTAGTAGTCGAATTTAGCCGCGTCGCCACTGGCACTTTTTTAAACTGTCGTACAGGCTTAGTTCAGGTAAATAAGTAAAACTTTATATAGCTGGCGTGCCCGGCTTCGGTCAGGTAAATAAGGAAAACTTACTACAGCTGTCGTACCCGGCTTCGGTCATGTAAATAAATAAAAAATTGCACAGATGTCGTAAAAGACTTAGTTCAGGTACAGTGATTAGATAGAGACAGTGTGGCCAAGTGAGGTCTTGTTTCCTATTGGCCGGCAGCCATGTTTATCCTAAATTCTTATCTGTTTCTATTATTTTTGATAAATTTTTTGCACGAAAAAAACAGAATACACTTTTTAAGAAGAAACACAGTTTTTATTATTTAATTTCAATATAAATATCAAACTGTAACAATTAAATCGCTTGTATTTCCCTTTATAAAAAAAAACAAAGAGGTTATTTCTCTTATAATTACAAAGAGATATAACACTAATCTTTACATTATAATTCTGAGCAGATGACATTACTTTTAGGAAAAACATGGCGACCACTTTCATATGGCCACACTGTCTCTATCTAGGCTCTGTAAGTTCAGGTAAGTACTGTAAGTGAAACTTTTTTATAGCTGTCTCCGTCGCTTTTCCGCGATTATTTAAGACTCCATCGCATCTCCGCAAATATTTAAGATCACATTACTACATAAATATATTGATTAAAAATACTTCTTAATAACTCAAAAATAAAGATAACTATTTGAAGCTAAAATGTTTTCACTTCTGACGGCAGTCCCACGAAATAAACAGTTCATATAAGTAAGTAAGATCTAAAAATATTTATATTTATTCAGTATGCAATTCGTATTTACATACATTTTCCTAAAGAAACAATTAAAAAAAATAACGAGTGATGCTCGGTCGCCCAGGTACTTTTAATAATATGTGTAAAAAGAAGGGTTAACCTATATTAAAGGAATCAATTTTGTAATTACAATTGGGTGGCGTAGCAGCTGATTTTCGGATTACAATCTCCCAGAAATTAAGAACTTTAAAATTATATATTCATATATTTTTATTACTTTTAATAAACAAATTTAATTTACTTAAACTAATTATTTATTTTATTTTAATTTCTAAATTCTTTTTTATACGTATTTTTATAAAAATACCTTTAGGATGAATTAATTAATTTTAAATAAGTTTTAAAATCAAAATTATGTATCAAAATCGAAACTAAATTCAAGTCATAGTATTACATTTCTTTGAGATGTGATTTTCTTTCTTTACTTTCTCATTGGTAGTTATGATATTTAAGGTAGTATAATATATACATACATGCTAGCTGACCTATGCGAATATTTCACAAGTTACTAGTACTTACCTGATTAAATACAGTGATTTAATGAAGTAAATTACTAGATAAAATAAAACCTGAACACAAAATCTCACAATAAATAGCCTACGTTTACTAACCTCAAACGCGTTTCAACGACAATGTCGCCATCCTCAGTGATGCACGGGCTACAGTAACCAAACTATAACTAGAGTGAATAAAATATAGCTAAAGCTAAAATTATTAAGTGCAAGCTTGAATATATTTCAGTATGCCCACCTGGTGACTTAAAGTTGCTAATGCGTCAGGATCCAGATCATCGCTACCCAGGCCCATGCTGGGTATGTCGAAAGGGCGCGGGACAGGGATGCCAACCATATAAACAGTTAAGCACCGCGCACCGTTTGCTTCGCTCAAAAATGAGACAGTTAAAATTAGGCTTATTGCGCTTCATTTCCAGTTTTTTCCCTCTTATACACGCATAAGAGTTCATGAATATTAAAACAAATTAACTTGAAATACCTTGCATTTGTAGATTACTACTAGTTTTTTTGATAATACCATAATAAGACGTTCTAGAACAAACATTTTAAAACTCAAAACCCAAAGTCTGTTTTTAAAGCTTTTGATGCACGGTGAATAACGTGTCTGGATTTTCCTTTTAAAATAGGAAGAGTGGGGGATGTAAAGTAAAAATATGGGCATTGATATTTTACTATTTGTTTATTTATGTTTAAAACGTACAAAGACCTCCCAAAAACATCAAAACATGTCGGGATTTTAAGTGTTGTTAGTGTGTAAAATTAGTTTCTGTACTTCTAATTTATAAACCTATATTTTTCTAGTATTTAAAAGCTAAAGAATCAATTTCCGGTACCTTATTCAAACTATTTTAAATGTAGAAACACATTTTTAGCTCTGTTATAATTCAATGAACATAAAAGGAAAACTGTTGGCACTGTGGAAATATTTATAAAAATCCTAAATAATAAGACAATTATAAAACTACGCCACAATCATGAAACCTCAATTTAACTCAATAATCTACTTATTTAGATGATCAAAGGTCTTCTCATTTCAGAACGTGATTCACACAGTTTATCAATAGCCAAACTTGAGTCAATGTTAATCAATATGTCTTGCTCCGTGTTCATCAGGACAAATGATTCTAAATTGTCATCAGTCATTGTTGCTCTCAATCTGGTCTTTATTAACTTCAACTTCGAAAAAACTCGTTCGCAGGTAACCTGTGTTAGTGGAATCGTTAGTAAATATTCATACACTTTGTACAGTTCCGTATATTGAAGACATTACATGTTATATCTTAATCCACTATCACTTCAAATGCACATTTGATACAGGAGTTACATTTACGTTTTACTGTGCAAGCTGAGAAGTCTTCATCATCCTTACCTACGGCTTCTTTAACTTCTTCATCTTCAAGTAGACTTAAATCGTCATCTATACTTTCAATTCCTTGAAGTTTTCAGAACTTTCAGACTTTTCAGTCTCATCAGTACAATAATCTTGCTCAATTGACTTCCTGCTTATACTGGGCCAAACATTCGTGAACGATACGATTTCTTCTCTGAGCTTGTCTTTGTCAATAGATGGAATCAATGCACTTACTTTATCCAAGGCATTTTCTGGCAATTTCGTCTTCATTTGATCGAATCTTCTAGGATCGAAGACAGACAAGTCCAAATAGAGCAGTTTATGCTTGGCGAAACGGTTTTCCATTGTTTGATTTATTGTGTCTACAATGCAGTTAAAGACATTTATCCTAAAAGCATCTTCAGGAGATGAAGAAACTCTCTCATCGTTACATTTTTCTCCGGCCATTTGCTTTACTTTCTTTGTCAGCTTTATTTTGAAATTAGGTTCAATTAACAAATCCTTCAGATCCTCGAATTCAGAGGACGCTTCAACCTTTTCATTAAACTTATCAACGAACGTCTTTGCTGCGTCTAGTGTTTCATTGAACCTGTCTCGAAGGTCTTACAGTCTTAATATTGCTGACTCTATTAGTCTCCAGGCTTGAACAAAGTCAAGGTTTTTCGTTTGCAGATAGTCTGATAACAGTGTAGTTACTTTGAATATCTGTAGAAAAGTCATCGCAATAACTATTGTCTCAAAATCTAGGAATTTAGTAAGCAGTCCTGTAGTGTTGCTCCTAACTGTAGGGTTGAACTCAGCTGACAAGGAAATCTTTTGTAAGGATGCAGTTAGTTCATAGAAGACATGTTTTCCTTGAGAAGAGTCAAGAGTGCTTGACATCCAATTGTCAATTCTGCCAAATATTTTTACGGTGGTATCACTTCTACTCCGCCAACGAGTTGCACCAATCGCACCCAGTTTGAACGCAGGATTTTCGGCTGAATAAAATAGTTGCCTTTTCAGCGACTCCTTCAAAAATACCTGTGCTTCCTGTAACAACCCAAAAAATGTTATGGTTGCTGGAAGGATCTGGGCTGTGTCTGAACGTGGGGACACATGTGTGGATGTGATTTGGAATGTTTTCCACTAATTTTGAAGTAAGGCCGGTATAAGCGCCACTCATGTTTGATGCTCCATCAAAAGCGTTTGCTGTACAGTTTTCCAATGGGATTCTGACATTCTTTAGCGTATTCTCTAAAGAATCCATCAGAGCTTCGGCTTTAGTTGATGTTACACATTCTAACGATATCAATCTTTCCTGTACTTCGCTTCCATTTACAAATCGAACTACCGGTACGTAAGAACATTGGTCATTTCCTGAAATGTCGTGTCCATTAAAATGGAAAAGTTTACTGCTTCCCTAACACAAGCTGGTATACTACTATTTTTGATAAAGAAGAATTCTTACAATTTTCATCAATGTGTTGTTACTGAGAAAGGTAACGTGGCTCCCTCTCCCTACTACCTTTTTCTTCTCTCCACTTTCCTTTTCATTTTTAGCTCTTTCCTCAAATGATTGTAGACTTTTCTTCGTAACTTCAAACAGATGGGTTTTCAGAGTTGAGTCATATTTGCTTAGCAAGAATAAAATTTCTAAAAAGTTTCCATGATTGACTGATACATCATTGAATTTGTTGGCTTGTTCTACTGAGGCACGTAAAGGAAGGCCTTGTTTCCCTATCAATTTTAGAACATTGTCAATGACCTCTATAATATGCCGTTTCTCCATTACCTCTTGCTTCCTCTTTCTCAATTGATCGTGGAAAAGAAGATCATATGTAGATTTCTTTTGTTTTGCTGCCATAAACGAAGACACAGATTCTAGATGTGCGTTGGAGCTTTCATGTTGTTGTATTCTCTGGTGAATGTGTATCCATTCATCAAATCCTGAGCAAAAAGTTGATTGCACGTTACTGTAAACTAAGCAAATGAAACAATACAAATAAATAATAATCTTGAAATAAAAAATAATCAAACATTATTTCAAGTAAGCAATGTAGGCCTAACAAGCTCACCAAACATTATCAATGACTTTTAGCTGCCAGTTGCGAAACCTGTAACCTGTATTCATTCATCAACCTTAAAACATCAGCCACTGATGTTTTAAGAGTTAACTTTTAAAACTTGACAGTCTTAAATGTTTACATTCCTAATAGAAAGCATTATAATCAACCTAGTCGAATCAGAATTATTAATTTTAATTTTGTTTCGTAACTGTTTGCCGTGATTGTTAAATAATAATACTTGGGTTTTTCACTTAATAAATAAGGACTTAATTTGTATAATCTTATCTAGAATTTATTAGGCCTATACCTAGTGAGGAACATGGTATAATTAATTCGTTAATCTAACAAAAAATTCATTGACCTTCCCGACAAAATATAAGAAATTTAGACTCTAGCCAAAGTACAAAACCTACTATCACCTCAAATGAAGTGCTATCACTGGCATCACTAATCACTTTGTAACCCGACACAACAGACGACATCCACTTACCATCCTCGCCACCCTACGCGCGCGCCCAGCGGTCAGGTGGTGCGTAGTGCTAGCAGGTTTGGCAACCTTCTTGCAGAAAATATAAAATTTGCTACTTGAAGGGCGGCAACACAACAAAGTCTTCTTATATCAAATTATTTCGCTAAACGAAACGTATTTTAAGAGTCCAAAATAATGCAATAGATATCATGAGTTAATAAACAAAAATCTAAATTTTTCGTTCGATGACAAGAGGGCGCCGTTTTACCTTTAAGGCAAGGGCGAAGGGGGACACGTCCCCCTGTCCCCCCGGGCCAGCACGGGCCTGCCGCTACCTCCACCACCCTACCCCAATCAAGTTATAGTTTGGTTACTGTAGCCCGAGCATCACTGAGGATGGCGACATTGTCGTTGAAACACGTTTGAGGTTAGCAAACCTATTTATTGTGAGATTTTGTGTTCAGGTTTTATTTTATCTAGTTACTTTCTCACAAGTCAAGCTCATTATAGTTATTTATTATAAGTAAATTACGTTTATTTATTTACGTTAGTTTAATTCCATTGATTTGTATGATAGATTACACTTGCATATAGAATGTAAACAATCTAACTAACAGTAAAAAATCTGTGGTGACAAGTTAAAATAAATGTCTTGCACTTTGCAAGTTCAATTTTAAGTTATTATTGTCTACTTAATTTATTGTAACAACTATTGCATTTCATTTTTATTTTGCAACGCAATGGTGAAAACCATTTATCCAAAGGCAACTGCGAAGAAAAGAAAAGAAACGTTCAAAAGTACTTAGAGTAAAAAACTGCCAACAAATTATTGTTAAAACTTCTGTTATGATTGAATTGTCAATGGGTGTACATTTTCTACTGTTTTTTTTTCTTTCAGAAAATATGTTAAAGAAGAATAATTTGCTGCTGGAAAAGCTATTCAAACAACTTGAACACTTAAGAGTTCGCTTGAAGTCAACTGTAAGACTAGAAGAACAACTAACCACATGTCCGCAGTCGGACATTCATGTTTCTAATCTAGCAAAGCCTTATTCTGATGTCCCTGGGCCTAAGCCGATACCACTTCTGGGAAATTCATGGCGTTTTATTCCATACATAGGTATTTCTTGATTTATTTTTTCACAGTTTCACTGAATTTTAAGGTTTAAGTCAAATTTTCAGGTTAATTTTTTTTAAATTTTACGGTTGATATAGTTTTTTGTGCGCAAGAAAATGGAATAATATTTTTCTGTATACTTATAATATTACATAAATCAACAGTATTAGATGTTATATGTATCAAAGAGATTTGATATCAAGGGCTTATGTAGAGTTAAAGAATTTTTAAATTATGATAATTTTATGTTAGAATAAGTTAGTTTTAAGACACTAAATTTTTGATATAAAATGTAACGTAGTAATATATAATTAATACTTTTTATTGCTATATGGCATGTTAGAAAGGACATGTTATTAACATTTTGAAATTAAATCTTAATATTAATTAATAACAATAACATTTTTGGATGGAACTCACCATGCTAAAAAATTGCTCTTCTTAATTAAAGTAAATTTTCCACTAAACCCAAAACCATGTAAATAATTTATTTTTAAAATTGTTTATAGTAGTTACAGGTTTCAGAAAATAATTATTTTCTATACAAATTTTTGTACAGAAAATTTCTACATTTTGGGTGGTAGTACAGTTTTAAGTGAATTTTCAAAAAAAATTACAAACCAATCCATATAAAAATAAACGGTATCAGTTAACTGACACAAACTTTCTCCCAACTTACTGTAATCAAAATAATTTTGTTTTCAATCATTTTATTTATTACTTTTTAGAACAAAACAAAAAATAATATTCTACCTACGTCAATCGTATAAAAAAATTATTGTCCTAGGCGGGATTCGATCGCGCGACCTTTGAATTACTGGCCGTGATCGCTACCATGGTGCTACCCCGTGCGGCCGCCGCCGCGATGCTAGATTGACAACATAAACTTGTTTATTTTTAAACATTTCCCCATAATTATAAAACGCCGAAGTTTTGATAAAAGCGGGTGGTGACATTTTGTTTGGCATCTTAAGCACTATAAATACTGAAAATTTGATCAAAATCGTTAGAGCCGTTTTTGAGAAATTTGCATTTTTGTCGTTTTTATGGGTTTTTAGGGGTAAATTACCCTTAAAAATTAAAAATTCCAAAAAATGAAAAAAACGCCTGGAGATATTAGGGTTTAGTACCTACATACCAAATTTCATGAAAATCGGACCAATAGTGTCCTCTCTGGTCGTGTATACATACTGACAGACTGACAGACAGACACCACTCTAAAAACACTTTTTTTTGGGTTCACGGAGCACCAAAACAAAAAATTCCACTAAAAATATTTTTGGGTTCAGGGAGCACCAACACAGATAATTGCACTAAACAATTTTTTGGGGTTCTGGGAGCACCAAAACAGATAATTCAACTGAAAATTCAAATTCGAACATTTTTACGAAAACAATACTTTCTCCATATACTACGTATAGGGTGGAGAAAGTAAAAAGAAATTTAATTAATTAATTTATATTTAAACATTTTATTGATAAATTGCTATTTAAAATAATTACTGTAAAGGATTGAAAAGAAAAAATATATATGTTTATAGGTAAATCATTGGCCCTGTGAAATAATGCATGCAGTTTATAAGTATATTTAATTTGGTACCATTATATAACATACTTTTACATATTTTTTAATAAAAAAAAAAAAATAAAACAATATGTTGGTATTTTGCTATTTTAAAATCATAAGTAAAGTAAAGAATATTTTGGGTAAGTTATGTAATAATATTCATTGCCAAAGATTAGAGTAAGATAAGGAATTAATTCCGAGTATTGTTGAGCACACATCCTGCAAATAGAGCGTATCGTTAAATTCATCTTCATCATGATGGACTGCATTCAAAAAATTCATTTTTAGATAGAGTAATTTCAGTTCCAGCTAAATTTATAGTTGATATTATTTATAGTGGTTAATTAATTATTTGCATGCTAATGTTTTATATTAATATTTATTTAAATTGTTCTATTGTACTTTTAAGTATTTAATTTTTGAAGTGAAAATTTCTATTGGCTCGTTGAACACTATTTGTCAGAATATTCAAACAAAATCTCGCGTACCGTAACCTACCACCTCGATTCATTAATATACAGTGTATACCTCAAAGGGGGTTGAGTGGGGGTGTATTTATTAGAGGGGGGTGTGGGGGGGGGGTTGGATTTATTAATATCTACCAAAGAGGGTTCTGCTTTGCTTCAAGAAACCTTCTATGAAGTTCCAATGATTATAAGTGGCGACTTTAATATTAACTTTTACGATTACACAACACAACCGTTGATCGATTTCCTCAAACAAAAACTAGATTTGGAAATGTCTAATGATAGAAATCAAAGCACGACGAGGTATGGAGCATCAATTGACACTGTAATTACAAGATTTTTAGATAATTTTCAGTCGAAAATAGTTGTACTTAAGTCGATAGTGTCTTTTTTTTTAATATTTTGATAATTATTAAGTGAATTAAGTTATATTTTTATTTTTTATACTGGGTTTGTCCACTTTATCATAATATGTTTGAATTAATAAATAAACCATATATAAAGCATGTAAAAATGCATATAATTGTTGCTCGGAGTGCCGATACATGTTAAAACCAGACAATTGATTTTAATTTACAAAATATGATATTTTAATTTTTGATACAACAATTAATTTGTAAATCCCCCCCCCAAAAAAAAAAACACTATTATTTCATAGTTTTAAGTTTTCACTTCTGTCGGCAGTACCCAATGACTTTTTTAACTACTATTTTTCTGACTGTTTAAGAAACTTTTTGACTCAAAATGTTTAAAAATTGTTTCTTTCATTTTAAGGTTTTAATGTATAATTTGAACATTAGGTACATAAAAATATAACGTATTCATTCATTTATATAATGTATATTGAATATATTTTTTTGAAATAAAATAAGGTTATAACTCAGAAATTAATGCATTAAATCTAAAGTTTGTATTTATATTTAATTAAATAATGTACAAATTATACATAAATTTTGTCACTGACAAAACATATGTTGTAAAGTACGGTAGTTAAAAATTTTAAGAAAATACAAAAATTATATTAAAAATTCTGGTTTTGTACTACCAGTATTACTATACAACTAATATCATTTTATCTTTGGGATGTTAAACAAACATACACTAGAAGCAGAATACAAAAACATACCTAAATGTGACAACAAATGGCTCAGAATTTGGATCAGTAATTCTCTTGGTGGGAGCTGGCTTTCTTGACATTTTATCTCTACACACAAGTCAAAGCAGAAGAAACTATTCAGTTATTTTCTTCCAGTACACAATAGGTTCTTCAGCCTCATTACACCCTATTACATAATATTCCTTATGATCTATTTTTGGCCCCAATCATTATTTTATTTTAATGCTTTGGAAGGAGCTAATCTTTGTAGATATTCCAATTAAAATAACCTTCAAGATTTTAAATGGAAATGTTATTTTTTTATTGCTTCTTATTCTGAAAGTTCCGACCTTCTTCAAAAAGTACTATACGTTTCCTTGATAGCATATCTCGATTTATAAGTTTTCAAATATACCTATTGAGTGTCATTTTATTTTAAAAAGATAAACAGTCAGGATGAAAACCTAAACAGACTGTGCGCATTAAAAACAATATTATATTGTTTCAGGGAACTACCGTATTGAAGAAGTAGACCAAGTGTCCATCAGGCTTAACCATCAGTATGGGAACATAGTTAAGTTGGCAGGACTGCTTGGAAGACCAGACATGGTGTTCTTGTTTGATGCTGACGAGATAGAAAAAGTTTTCCGAACTGAAGAGATGATGCCTCACCGACCTTCCATGCCATCTCTGAACTACTACAAACATGTCTTGAGGAAAGATTTCTTTGGCGACAGTGCTGGAGTTATTGCTGTGTAAGTAGGCCTCATTCAATGAAATCTGTCATAAATGAATGACACACCAGTTCAACAACTAGGCAGCTGACAGACCTACACCTTCAATCTTATATTATATTATATAGATAAATATATTGGCGAATTTTACTTTAAAATTCAGTATCACAGAAAATATTTTGAATTTTTTACAGGTCTTTTTGTTTAGAAAAAATCTTTTATGTAGGATTTACTATATTTTTTCAAAACAACCTTTTGACAGAAAAATGGGATTTTTATCTTACAGAATATGTTATTTCTGAAGTTATTTTTTAATTCATAAAATAGGAAATCAAAATACTGATTTATTATTTTTCCTCAGGTCAAAAATTTGTATAGCGCTAGAAATACTACACTAATTTCTTGATTTCAGATCCAATTTGATTTTTTACTGGATATTTTAAGTTTTAAAATCATCTAACAAAAAATTAATCATCTCTGAAAAATTAAATAAAATTTCTAAATCGAGTTGGAAATTCAGTATTATTTATGACATATGTAGATAAATACTGCATATTGCTAAACCCTGGGAAGTGAACAACCAATTTTGAACCTGAATACAGGAAAACTGCTAAAACTGTTATCAGCAGTGGTTCTTGACTTATAAAGAAATGTGTTTTTCAAAGAGAATAATAACTAAAAAAATCTTTATTTCTCATATAGACGATAAAATAATCATTTGTATATTTCATTTAAGTCTGCTACACATAGAACAAGATAATAAGAACTAAGCTTACAAAAGTAAATAATAAAACCCATTAATCTTCATGAAAAATATAGGAAACCCTATTATAACAGGATGAGCCTATGTTGGGTTCTCAAATAAAAGAACCTAAATCCCCCTAAACTCCAAACCCCTAAAATACTTACAGGAATCCACTAGATAAAAATTGAGTACCATTACATAAACAAAAAGGGTGGAATCTAAAAAATGTAAAATAATTTAAAAAAGAAATCTACAATAAAATTTAAACATTTTTGCAAATCATTTTACAGAACACTGTGATAAAATTCCCCTCCTAACTAAAAACCATCACTACCAATAAAGCACAACCAAAAACCAGTGACAAAAACTTACTAACGTCAAATAAAAACTTTAGAAAATACACAACATCATCAAGAGAACAAGGTTTTAAGTCGCATTAGACATTTTGTTTTTGAATTTTATGTCTTTTATTAACACAGGAATATTGTTAAAAACTTTTGGTGTAAATACAAATAAAATCTTACAAAAGCTTACAAAAGGACAAAGAATTTTTTTTATTTTGACCTCAGTGTTTGTTGGGATAAATTATCACCAGAATAACTGTATTTGAATAATAAATTCAACACTTTATGACATTTGGAATAGTATATTTATGTCATAATAACCCTGTTTGGCTTATCTCAGAGAGATATCATAAACTTTTGACTATTAGTGACGGTAAGTCCCTATTATATTAATATCATATATAGTTCAGATTTCAGATTTTACACTTCTTATATTAATATGATTGTTTATAAAAATATTTATATGTTGTACTATTTAATTTTTGATTAGACATGGAGAAAAATGGTACAACTTTCGCAGTAAAGTTCAACAGCCCATGTTACAACCACGGACCGCTAAATTATATGTAGAACCAATTGAAGAAACTGCTTCAGCTTTCATAAACAGGTATTTTTGTGTAGACTAGCTAGTGTTTACAGCAGGTTAAATGTATGATACATAGCACGTTTACAATACAACTTACCACTAATAAATAAATGTGTTAGTGTAATATATGTTACCAAAATTAATAATATCACAATTAATAATAAAATACGGTAGGTAGTGGAAGTTTTTTTTATTGTTTCATGAGTTTGTTAGTTAATATTATTTCCTTATTTTATATCAATACATTTAGGTGATAGAATATACATGCTTCTCTACTACAGTAGGTTTCTTTTCATATGCCCCATCCTACAATTTTACATTTCTTTCTTACAAAAAGTTTTTAAATACGCCTAACTATGTTAAGACTTTTGACAAACTAAAGAATTAATTTCAATATTAAATTTTCTGATTTAATTGATTGCCTGATTTATCTCTAGTATTATTTTTATGCATACTCTTTATTACAACAACAAATCATTAGTGAAATGCCTATAGAAATTAGAAGGTTGTAATCACATTTTTGTCTGTTCAATTACAACAAACAATTTGGCAGTAATACTACTTTTAACCAAATAACATTCCATTCAGTACTCCTGATAGTGTTACAAATGTATACCCTTTTAAACAGATAGTAGCATAGCCTACTATAGACAGTTTCATACTTTAAAACAATAATAATTTATTTCTAAAGTTTAGGTTAGCCAAATGTCAGAAAATAATTCTTACTCTAATTTGCATGTATCATCATGTAGTATCCCTTATATTTCTTTTTGTAATACACTTTCTCAGTTTACAGAT
>JAGFPH010019222.1:0-15483 GCA_018207615.1 Philaenus spumarius
TGCCAACCGTCAAATTGGAAGAATTTTCAATACACAATGCATTGCGTGCTTCGCACGCCAACCCCCATATTGGAAATATTTTCAATACAGAATGCATTACGTGCTACGCACGCCAACCAGCATATTTGGAGTATTTTCAATACACAATGCATTGCGTGCTTCGAACTCCAACCCCCATATTGAGGGTATTTTCAATACTCAGTACATTGCGTGCTTCGCACGCCAACCCGCATATTGGGAGTATTTCCAATACACAGTGCATTGCGTGCTTCGCACGCCAAACCCCGTATTGAGGGTGTTTCCAATACACACTACAATGCGTGCTTCGCACGCCAACCCCCGTATTAGGAGAATTTTCAATACCCAAAGCGTTGCATGCTTCGCACGCCAATTTTAAGCCTATGTGCAATAACGCGTGTAGACAGAATCATTATTTTGCAAATCGCAGTAAGTTCCCGTCTTAATTGTTTTTTTCTGAAGTTTTGAAAGCGATTCGGGTAGTTGGAGTTCGGATAATTGTAGTTTAACTGTATAATTTACACGCACTAAATATATCAAAGCAGAAAACATGAATAGTCAGCAGAAGCATTCCACGACAGAACAATAAATCAAAATCCAATTGTGCGGTTACCGACATTTCAAATACTTCAAAAATAACGATTTATGCGGCGCCATTACCGCGTCACCTATTTCACATTGACATTCATTTTATCCTGCTCACAATGGCCGCACCACGCCATTAGGAAGTTATGCCGTTGGACAAATCCTAACAATGGCTGACGTATGTTATTGTTTTGTGGAAGCGGTTGTTATAATTTGAATATCTCTGCAGATTAGGCAATGTTCATTGACCCTCGCGTAAACCAGAGTAATGTTGTAATTTTACCATCTGTATAACAATAATTCGAACGTAGCTTCTAAATTTATATGTTTTAGGGTTTCAACCCACAACTTTTGAAATTGATCTAGTCACGAAGTCGCTGAATAGGTACCTCTGTGTACGAAACATATTAGTAAAATTTGTTTGCACCTAAGCTTCCAGCTTACTCACGCGCTGCTTCGTTCCTCTCGCTTCGCTCGCAGCGTACAACCTCGACTTTTGGGCCTTGAATCAAAAGATGCCCCCAAGTTAACATCCCTTACGTGGATTTTAACCGGGTGCTTTTACGGTATTTTACGTTTTGATCGTTTTCGGGGGAACCAAGCGAGCTATAAGCCCGAGTAAAACGAATGTGCACAATAATAGCTTACATTTATTTGTTTAGATAAAACCCCAAAAAGTTTCATCCTGGTACGGAAAATCTAAAAAATGTTACTTCAGGTCGAAAAAAGTGTTTCCGTTTGCTGGATTTTTTTTGGATAACGAACTCGTCCGAGCGACTTAAAACAACAAGCGAGTGTACCAAATCGTACTTAAAATGCGGCCGTTGAGTGCGAACACGTACATATACAGGGTGTCCCCGAACTCTCTGGACCCCTTTTGTGGATATGTACCTGGGATCGAGACAAACATATTTCACAATATAAACATGGGTCTACAGGGCTTATTTTTTTGTCTGTCTGTCTGTATGTGTTTTTCACAAAATATTTAATATTTTTAAAAGTAGAAAAGATATTGAGCTCAAACTTTGTATACCTATTTGTTGCGTAACCTTTTATCACTGTACGAAAAGTTAGAACATTATTTTAAATATTTTCAAAATGGCGGCTGTTTATAATTTTTAATGTCAAATATCCCAAAAACCGCTAACTTTACAAAAAAATTACAAGAGACAAAAAGGTTATTTTTTTAATGACAAATACAATGGTTTTTTTATTTTGGCTGTAGCTTAAAGGATAACAGAGATATTGTCAAAAAAAAAAGGAAAAATGCATTTCTTGGTGGTTGTCAACAATACCCAATTCGGTCTCAATTCGTACAGAATTTTGAGTTTTGGGTCAAATATCACAACAATTACTGCAGTTTCGGAACTGGGACCTATTTTATTAAATTTATATGCACATTTTACGTAAATTCAATTAAATTTTACACCCTAATTAACGTCCTACATATTTTAATAGCGATTTGTTTCTGTGAATAATCTGAAACATGGGTGAAATCTTCCACCAGCTGTAACTCGCTAACTAAACATTTCCGGACCTATGAATATATGAACTTTTTTCATTATTTTTTGCTAGTAGAATCAGCTCAGGAAGTGCTCGGAACATAATGCAAATAACCGATTATTTTAGCTCATAATAACTTTAAAATATTTTGTTTTTAGAGTAATTCTGGGTATTGTTGACAACTACCAAGAAATAAATTTTTACTTTTTTTTGACAATATCTCTGTTATCCTTTGATCTATAGCCAAAATAAAAAAAAACATTGTATTTGTCATTGAAAAAGTAAACTTTTTTGTCTCTTGTAATTTTTTTGTAAAGTTAGCGCTTTTTGAGATATTTGACATTAAATATTATAAACAGCTGCCATTTTGAAAATATTTAAAATAATGTTCTAATTTTTCGTACAGTAATAAAAGGATACGCAAAAAATATGTATACAAAGTTTGAGCTCAATATCTTTTCTACTTTAAAAAATATTAAATATTTTTTTAAAAACACATACAGACAGACAGACAAAAAAATCAGCCCTGTAGACCCATGTTTATATTGTGAAATATGTTTGTCTCGATCCCAGGAACATATCCACAAAAGGGGTCCAGAGAGTTCGGGGACACCCTTAAAATTTACTATTCCGTGGTAACGCTCTACCAATTGAATTCCGCAATGAATTGAATCAAAATGTGCAGAATAATATCCTACGTTTATTTATTTAGATAAAACCATAAAAATAATCGCATCTGTTTAACTAAAACGTGCTCCCAGTTGTTGGATTTGTTTGCCTAACGAACTCGTTCGATCCACTTATTAGAAAACCAACGAGTGTACTAAATTTACGAGTTACGATGCATTAGCTGGTCACTAGCGAATTTATAAAGGAAAGATGAGCTATTGCAGTGACCCTTATGGTAAGACCCAATGTTGGGAGTAGCAAATGAACACCGATCATGGTCCCCAGAACACGTTTTAGGGTGCCATTAGAAATTTTATACAAATATGTATATATGTGTTCACAGTCTAGCGGGCGCATTTTAAGTCCGATTTGATCCAAACTTGGTACAGACGTTGGGCGTCTACGTCGCTCGGGCAAGTTCGTTAGCCGACAAAATACAACAACCGCAAGCTCGTTTTTTTAACAGGAAGTAATTATTTTTTGAGATTTTTCCAACGAGTATGAAACTTTGTTAGAGTTTAACCTAAAACAAATAGACGTAGAACATTATTCTGCACATTTTGTTTTTTTACGCGGCCTTATAGCTCGCTTGGTTCCCCCAAAATCGATCAAAACTTAAAATACCATAAAAGCACCCGGTCCAAAGCCACGTGGTGGATTTTACCGTGGGGTTGGCGTGCGAAGCACGCAATGCATTGTGTATTGAAAATACTCCCAATACGGGGGTTGGCGTTCGAAGCACGCAATGCATTCTGTATTGAAATTACTCCCAATATAGGGGATGGCGTGCGAATCATGCAATGCTTTGTGTATTGAAAACACTCCCAATATGGGAGTCGGCGTGCGAAGCACGCAATGCATTGTGTATTGAAAATACTCAAAATACGGGGGTTGGCGTGCAACGTACTGTTCGTCAGCCGCTTTTCATAGTGTTCAGAGTTAAGCTCACATGTTCGTCTAGCCTCATACCTCGGTCTGCCCCCCCCCCCCCCCTAGAAAATGTCATATGGGCGCCCATGCTCAAAAGAGTCGTAAAATATATGTTTTTTTAATGATTTCAAACTATATCAGATCTTATACCTTCGCACATTCCTGGAAAATTTGAGTGCTAAACATAGATAAAAGAATCGATCCGCATCCTGATCCTCATTTTCCAAATCTACTAATACATTCAAGAAACAACAAAAAGCTTGCATGCAAAATTTCCTTACACAACTAAATCCAGCTCTTATCAGACTTCGACATAATAAACAATGCCCCCCGTAATCTGACCGGTGGGCTAATAAATTACCGTTTGTGGTTTGTTATAATCTGTGATTCAAATACGACGGCTCCTCCAGACAATATGTTTGGAGATAACGAGGAAAGGAAATGGAATTTGTGAATAGAATATTAAACAGAATGTTTAAACAATGTATCATTACAACAATGCATACAAGTTGATATCCGTAATGTATGGCGAGCTATCTTATACAATATGATCGAACGTGTATTTCAGTATTTTGTAACACTGGATATCTGCCGGGCAGGAGAGAGGGTGCGTCGAAAATCCGAAATGATCATCGCTTTGGGACAGTAAAATGTACACCGATCATAACCCCCGGAACACAACTCTGGGCCCAAACAGTTATTTAAGGGAAAAAACTACTCCCTGCGGGCAAAAATGTCAGGTTTCCTGCAAATAAAAAGCGAATTCAGCTCTTGAAATTCCCTTAGGTAGGCATATGTTTCCTTATTAGCGAATTTCCATAGGAAAGGTGATCTAATTCAGTAACCCTTATGGTAAGAAATAGTAAATGAGCACAAAATGTAAATAGTAAATGGTGAGACCTAAGATTGTGAGTAGTAAAGGAACACTGATCATCTTCCCCAGAACACGTTTTGGGGTGTCATTAAAAATTTTATATATAAGTATATAGTATATATGTTTTCGCACTCTAATAGCCACGTTTCAAGTCCGATTTGGTCCAAATTTGGTACACATGTTGGTTTTCTACGTCCGTTGGACGAGTTCACTAGTAAAAAATATTTAACAACAGGAAGCATGTTTTTGACAGCAAATGTTTTTTTAAAAGGTTTTTCGTACATGAATACAACTTTTTGGGGTTTTATTTAAACAAATAAATGTAGGATATTATTCTTCACATTTTGTTTTTGAGACGACCTTATAGCTCGCTTGGTTCCCGAAAAATCGAATAATTCGACCACGCAGCAGAACCGCTGACGTGAGTTGAGCAAATTTCCAAAATTAAGTTTATAGGCCTATGTTTTAGAGTTTCAACCAACAATTTGGGAAATTGGTCTATTCACGACGGTGCTGAATAGCTGCAAAATGGTTCGCACGCCATTCCGCATATTGGGAGTATCTTCATACACAATGAATTGCGTGTATTCCGAATATTGGGAGTATCTCCAACAAACAAAGCATTAAGTGCTTCGCACGCCCACCCCCGTATTGGGAGTATCTTCAATACACAATGCTTTGCGTGCTTCGCACGCCAATCCCCCTGTAGAATCCACCACATGTCTTTGAACCGAGTACTTCTATGGTATTTTACGTTTTGATCGATTTTGAGGAAACCAAGCGAGCTATAAGGTAGCTTAAAAAAACAAAATGTGCAGAATAACATGCTACATTTATATTTGTACAAAAAACTCAAAAACAAATTCATTCTCGTAGGATGAATCTCGATAAATAGTTACTTCCGGTCAAAAAACGTGCTTCCGATTGTTGCATATTTTTGGCTAACGAACTCGTCCGAGCGACGTAGACAACCAACTTGTGTACCAAATTTGAATCAAATCGGACTTAAAATGCGGCCGCTAGAGTGCGAACACATATATACACATATGTATGTATGATTTTTAATGACACCCCAAAACGTGTTCAAGGGAACATGATCGATACTCATTTGCTACTCCCGACCTTGGGTCTTACCATAAGGGCCACTGCAATAGCTCATTTTTCCTATGAAAATTCGCTAATAAATGGAGGAGATAATTCTGCACATTTTTTTACACGACCTTATAGCCTGTCTGAATCGCCCAATTCGACCAGAACGTAAAATACCATAAACATACTTTTAGTTTGCCCGGTGCGAGCGAAGCGAAGCAGTTTATAATTCTAGGGCGCAAGTTCGAGGTGGAAACTCGCAAAGCGGGTATTCGCGCTGCGAGTGGAACCAAGTGGCGCTGTCGCCGGGGCTAATGGCTATCAAACAAATTCTACGAATATATTTCATACACGTAGGCAGCTATTCAGCGCCTTCGTGAGTAGAAAAATTTCCCAAACAGTTGAAACCTACAATAAGCTTAACTTACATCAGCTGTAGCTGCGTGATCGGATATTTAAATTGAAATTTAAAAAATGTATCTATACTAATACTATAAAGAGGTAACATTTGTTTGTTTGTGTGTAGGGGGTAATCTTTGGAACTACTCAACCGATTGTAAAAATAGTTTTACTAATAAAAAGATACACTATCCCTGAGTAACAATAGGCTATAATTAATTTTAATAAAAACATTTTTTATTTACATACTTGTAAATTTATTCGGAAAAAATGCCTAGATTAGGCCTAGATTGATGAATTGTCGTATTTACATTCATTATTATAGCAACCAATTGAATAAAATAACAGATAAAACAGTTGGTTTCCATTAAACATTTAAATCTCTGAAGCAAATATTTCTTATAACTATTAAGTTAGGTTTTATTAAAGTGTAGACCTGAGCCTTGCTGGTTCTTTTAAGCTTTATTATAACTGCTGTTATAAAATATACGAAATAATTAGATTTGAACATTTAACATTATTTACCATCTTAGCTGTGGGGTTATTATTAATGAAAACATAACATGATTAATGTATAGAAGGTTCCAATGGGGTTGGCGTGCGGAGCACGCATGGGTTTCCCCTAGTACTGAATAAAGTATTTGAATTCTGATTTATTACTTAATTGCACTTTTAGGGGATAGTAACCGCTAGAGTTTTTAGTTGTAACGATTTAAACAATTTTTGAATCGTAAAAATGTTAAATCAAAATTAAAACATTAAATAAATCCGACTAGTTTACTTAAAAACAGCCACTTTGCTGAAACTCTTTCAACCCAATTTGCAATTACGTTTCTGTCACCATACGTTTAAATCCATCCATTTAAACGAGCGACAGATAAAATTCACATCATCATTAACAATCTGGATTTAAACAGTGTACACGAGAAAGCACTCGGGCAATCAACTTAATAATATTTATTTCGAAAACACCTCTATTCGCTGTTGAAATTAGGTACATAAAGTGAAAACTATGTTTAAATAAACAGAAATACTTTAAAATGCAGTTTAAGGCTCCATGCACAATTTATATAGTTTTAAACTTTACAAAATAATTATCAGTATAAATCTCCGTAATTATCACTACAATAATAAACGGTACCAGAAACTGGCACATACTTTCTCACAAACATATTTAAATTATTAAAGAGATTCACAGTGACTTCATTATTGTAGGAGGGGTAGGAGAGGTGATTTTAAACTAGGAGATTAACTAATAAATATTATTATTATTAGCTAGAGATAAAACTATTCGATCGATTTCGAACAAATTTGCACCAAACACGTCAATTAGGCCTTTATAGATGCACGAAAAAAGGTTTTGACAAATTTTGAAAAGCTACCCCCTTTATGGCCAAAAAACCCCCAAAAATCAGTTATTATTGTTATTATTAGCTAAAGGAAATTTTTTAGAAAGATGCTGTTTTTTGCATATGGTAGGGTACATTAAATTCTACAAATAAGCCAAATTTTATCAAAATCGCTAAAGCCGATTTTTATAAAAAAATAATAACTGATTGTTTGGGGGTTGTTTTGCCAAAATAGGGGTTGTTTTTCAAAATCTTTCAAAATCGTTTTTCGTGCATCTATACAGGCCTACTTGACATGTCTGGTGCAAATTTGTTTGAAATCGATCGTATAGTTTTCGCTCTAGCTTTGTATACATTCAGACATACATACATACATACAGACATACATACATACATACAGACAGACATTTTGCAACAACCATTTTTTTTGGACTGAGGGGGTCCCTAAACGGATATTTCCACAGAAATCTCAACATCGATTTTTTGCGATCACTATACTTTCTCTATACTATAGTATAGTGAGAAAGTAAAATTAATATTTAGTGATATTAATCGTAGTAGCAACTAACAACCTACAGCTAGAAATAGATTGTTATACAATTAATTATTTGTGTTCTGGGTAATTAAAATCACGTGCGCCATTTTGTTAAACACTTTAATTTGAAAACGTGGAATCTCGTTGCACAAGTTTTCTAAAATGAATTCATACTACACTATGTTCTATAATATATAATATCATTTATAATATGGAATAATATAGAGTATTATTTAGTTCCCTTAAATTGATGGATTAGCCTATTATAAAAAATAAAAACTATCCAACATTTTTCTGACAAATTCTCTCATATCATAATATATTTTAGCGAATTTCCATAGGAAAGATGAGCGATTGCATTGACCCTTATCGTAAGACCTAAGGTCAGGGGTAGTAAATGAGCATAGATCATTATCCCCAGAATATGATTTGGGGTGTCATTAGAAACTCTATATAGAGTGTTTATAAAGTCACTCCCCCCCCCCTTAACTTTTGTGTTTGTTAAAAAAAACAAATATCCTTTGGGGAACGATACTAACTTAACCCAAAGTATCTTTTGAAGCAATCGGAAATTTTGAGTTCCCCTAAAAATGGGTGATTTTGGGGGCAACTCAACATTTTTAAACGGGAAGTATGGTCATGTGACACCTCATTTTAAAGGTCTATTTAAGACTAGGAAATTGACATAAAGAAAATAAAAATTGGACCATCCAAAAGAACTTTATGTCGATTTATTTCAACACTTTAGGGCCGCCATTTTGTATTATGTAAAACCAAAGCCATGTGGTGGGTTTTACCGTGGGTTTGGCGTGCGAAGCGGCCAAAGCAGTGTGTATTGAAGATACTTCTAATACGGGGGTTGGCGTGCGAAGCACGCATAGCTTTGTGTGTTGAAGATACTCCCAATAGCATTGTGTATTGAAGATACTCCCAATGCGGAATGGCGTGTAAAGCACGCAATGCATTGTGTATTGAAGATACTCCCAATAAGCGGAATGGCGTGCGAAGCACGCAATGCATTGTGTATTGAAGATACTCCCAATATGCGGAATGGGGTGCGAAGCATTTTGCAGCTATTCAGCACCGTCGTGAATAGACCTATTACCCAAATTGTTGGTTGAAACCCTTAAACATAGGCCTATAAACTTAATTTTGGAAATTTGCTCAACTCACGTCAGCGGTTCAGCTGCGCGGTCGAATTATTTTACTCAGCCAGCAGTCGACGGGGTAAAATTTATTTTTAAACCTATATTTATTCACACTTCTACGGTTGTGCGAAATTTACATTTCTGGCAAAGCCACTTTAGCGTGTTCCAATTTGCTGACGTCACCGCGACGAAGGTCGGCCAGAAAACATCTGCGTCACTAAGTCTTCGTCTGTTTATGTTCGGTTGTTCTTAAATTAGGACAACTTATCTTACAAGTGAACGAAATTGGCTTTTATTACGAACAAAAATCCTTTCTATAACACCAAAGCAATGAGTTTCGCAAAAAATCACGATAAATATATTTAATTTACTTTTAAAGACATTAACTTTCTTCGACAATTAATAGCAAAGGCGTAAAGAAATCTTAACGGTTAGATCCAACAGCACTAAAAAGTATATTCGCCAGGGCTTCCTAAATGAAACGACCTAATTTAATGCGATAAAATTACTGTAATATATTATTAGCGAATTTCCATAGGAAAGATGACACTTATGGTGAGACCTGAGGTCAGGAAGTAGTAAATGAGGACTGATCATGGCCACAGAACACGAAATAGTCACCACTCCTTAACTTTGGAACAAGTAGAAATAAATAAATGAGCTTCGGGATATCTTTATATGACAAAGGGAGATGAATTTTGGTGTAAACGAAAATTTCACCCCTCACCCCAAAATGGGGGTTGAGAGGGTAATTGAAAAATCTTAAATACAAAGTGTTACCTCATTTTAAAGGGCTTGAAAAATGAAGAAGAATGGCATAAAGTATAGGTCTGTATCAAAACCCTATCGAAAATGGCGGCCAGTCAAAGTTGAAAACATCTTATTAACACAGATTTTTAATCAGGTACGGTACAATACCTTTCATTGGTAATAAAGCTAAATACTTACTTTAATTCTGAATTTCGATTAAATGCTCAAAATCACTGGATGCTATTATCATTGAATTGTTATCAGTAGTTGTGCTTTCAACTTAGAAGACTATTACCTGCTGTATCTAGAAACTGTAAATTTATTCTTTCCTTTTAAGCTTATGCCAAATTGTGTAAATATTTGTTTAATACTAGATTTTGAATGATCCTCTGATTTTATTAAATAACATGCAAAGAACCATTATTCCTTTCCACTGGAGCATAGTGTTTGTAACGTAATTCAAATTGTGTTAACATAGGACATTTAAAATTTGTCCGGCCGCCAATTTCGATTGGGTTAATATAGAGACCACTAATTAGTGCCATTCGTCTTCATTTATCAAGCCCTTTAAAATGAGGTATCACTTGATGGAGGTTCAAATTTAAGATTTTTGAATCACCCTCTCAACCCCCCATTTTGGGGTAAGGGGTAAAATGGTCGGTTACACAAAAATTAATCTCCCTCGGTCGTATAAAGATACCACGAAGCTCATTTGTTTATTTCTACTTGTTCCAAAGTTAAAGGTGGAGGGGCTTTTGGACACCCTGTATATGAATAACATATGTATATATGTGTTCGTAGGCCTACTCTAACGGCCACATTTTAAGTCCGATTTGGGCCAAATTTGGTGCACACGTTGGTTGTCTAAGTCGCTCGGACGAGTTCATTAGCCAAAAAAAATCCAACAACCGGAAGCACGTTTTTTGACCAAAAGTAACTACTTGTTTTAGATTTTTCGTACTAGAATTAAATTTGTTACATGTTTTATCTAAAAAAAATAAAATAAAATAAATGTAGGATACTGTTCTGCAAATTTTGTTTTTTTTACGTGAGCTTATAACTTCACTTGGTTCGCATAGCGAGTTTTTCGGTTTAAGTGGGACGAAGCAGAGCATCAGTCGAAGCTGGATACTTAGGTGGAAACAAATTGTATTCATATTTCATACACAGACAGCAATTCAGTGCCTTCGTGAATAGATAAATTTTCCAAATAGTTGGTTGAATCCTAAAACATATAAACTTAATATTGCGAATTCGTTCAACTCACGTCAACGGTTCAGCTGCGTGGTCGAATTATTTAGTCCTCAAATGGTTGTATAATCGGGATGCGACATTATTTAGATAAACGTTATATGCGTTTGTCATCACATAACTTACATTTCTCAATACAATGATAATCAATTATACAATACAGACCAAGGCACACTTTATACGAGCGTTATGTATTTAATTTAATTTCCGCTAACATGTTATCTAAGAACTCGACGAGAAACGGAACCTAATAGAGCCAATGCTCCCATTAAAATCACTTCAGTTTAGAAAGAAATGTTTTCACGCTCGTCTTTAAGCAATGAGAAATTGTAAAAATATAGTCCTTCTCACTTTCAAAGCGAGTTAAGATGTCAGATATCAGACAATTTGTGGACTCGGTGACAAATGATCCGTCGTAGCCCTGCAGAAAACATTTCTCTCATTCGACAAGTGAAAGGATAAAAAAACTGTTTTATACCCTACGTAGTAAACTTGAAGACATAATAAATAGGCCTACACAGTAGCAGAAGACATTTCTTTTAATATTTCACTTTGTAATAAATGCAGCGCACAGTAGGCCTACATACAGTTTATCGTTTTTTAAATAATGGTTTCAAAATTTAAAATCAGCTGTTAATGGAAATATTTTAGCAAACAGCTGTTGTATCTGTTATTTTATTCCATTGTTTGCTACGGTAATGGAATGGCCTCATCCTAGGTCCAACCTAAGATTTTTTTTCCGATTAAATTTACAAATATTGAAATAAAAAATTGTTTTTATCAAAATTAATTATAGCCTATGTTACTCAGGGATAGTGTAGCTTTTTATTAGTAAAACTATTTTTTCAATTGGTTCAGTAGTTCAAGAGATTACCCCCTACATACAAAAAAATATCCTTTACCTCTTTATAATATTATAGTATAGATAGACCCATATCGTGACAACTTATTTTAAAAGTATCGATAAAAACGACCACCATTTTCACAGACCTCTAGTTTAGTTTGTTGGTTTTCTTTAACCAATACCTTTAATATGAGGGGTCTATATTAAAAAAAAAAAATGTTAGCAACCCACAACAATTCCAATTTTGGATATGGGGCCAAAGTTACCACATACATTAAAAAGTATATTTTATGCTTTATAAACATTTTCTCTACCCACTCACTAAAGAGAACAGGGATGTATGCGGAATTTTCAGCACCCTTCTATATACACGTAGTTAACTACAAATGACAGAGAGGGTTTGAGTTTTTCTGTAAACATAATTGAATCACTTTCAATGAAACAAATTTAATAAAACGTACTTGAGATATTAGTTTACAAGCAAAAACATCGCTTGGAAGTGACCTTCATAAAAACATTGAATACACATCATTCACTGCAAGAAAAGCTTTTTCACAAACGTTCATTATACGTTTGGCCATCTGTAAAGCGTCAATTAATAATTCAGTATCTCTGGCCATGTTTGGACAGCGAAACAAAACCGCGTTTTCTGTCATAAATAACCGCAACAGTACGACGAACACCACTTTTGTTCAAAATTTAAAATGTTTAATTCTTAACAACGTACGTCCTAAACCCCCTTCCTATTCGGCTGCAATAAAACTTAAACTCGTTGTCACGTCCATGGGCGCCCATATAATATTTTCTAGGGGGGGGGGGGCTAGACCGGGGTAAAGGGCGTAACACATTCACTGCTAAGGACGCACATGTGAGCTTGACACTGAACACTATGAGAAGCGGCCGAAGCACAGTGCATTGCACGCCAACCCCCGTATTGGGAGTATTTTCAATACACAATGCATTGCGTGCTTCGCACGCCAACCCCCGTATATAACCCCGACTGTGACTTCATAATTGTATTAAAGTAGGAGAAGGGATAGTACATTAAAATAATAACTATTATTATTATTGGCTAATGAGGAAATTATTCAATCGATTTCGAACAAATTTGTACCAAAGATGTCAATTAGGCTTGTATAGACGCACGAAAAAAGGTTTTTACAAATTTTGAAAAACAACCCCCTTTTTGGACAAAAACACAAAAAATCTGATATTATTATTATTATTATTAGCTAAATGTGAATTTTTAGAAAGATGCTGAATTTTGTATATGGTAGGGTACGTTAAAGGCTACAAATACGGCAAATTTTATCAAAATCGTTAGAACGGTTTTTTTAATAAAAAAATAATAACTGGTTTTTTGGGGGTGTTTTGGCCAAAAAGATAGTTGTTTTTTCAAAAATTGTCAACACCTTTTTACATGCATCTATACTAACAGGCCTAATATTTTTTTTTCAAATTTGTTAGAAATCGATCGAACAGTTTTCTCTCTAGCTTTGTACACGTACAGACATAGAGACAGACATTTGATAAAAAACACTTTTTTGGAATCAGGGTTACCCAAAATGGATATTTCCACAAAAATCTCAACATCGTTTTTTTTGCGATTACTATACTTTCTCTATTCTATAGTATAGCGAGAAAGTAAAAATTCAAGACAAATTTTTTTAGCTCTTTAGATTCCCTAATGGATGGTCTCGCTTTCAAAACAAACGGATGAAGAACAAAAGTTATGTGCAATTGGTTTGTTCAACCCGGCATCCTATACAAACACTGTAAACACAACAATATTGTATGTACATGCTGTTATTATCTTTAACTTGTCTATTATCCTTCATATTATTGTTTTGACAGCGAGACCATCCGACAGGGAATCAAAAGGGCTACGAAAAAGGTATCTTGACTTTGTCAAATATTTGATCAAAAATCTTTGATAAAAATTTTGACCAAACATTTGACAAATAATTTTGATAGTGTAATACGATCCTTAGGCATAGTCTAAACAATAATATATGAGGCAATACTCGGCATTCACAACAGATGAAAAGAAATCGAAACCAGTTGTAAATTGTAAATTATTAATTCTGCCCTTTCACCTTTGCCCTTGTTTGGACAGCGAAGCAAAACCGCGTTCTATTCATAAACAGAGTGCGCCGGACTCCACACATGTGTTAAAAATGTACAACTTTTTACTTATTAACGTTCAACCTCTTAAAACTCCTCACTCCTTCTGCACTAAAAGCTAAACCTGCCTGTCACGGCGCATGTGCAGTCAACACTCTGCCTACTACACCCACACAAAAAAGTACTGTTCACAAAATTGCTCAATTACTACACGCATTTCGTCCAATTTATTCTCATATAGCCTCATATAGCGTTCAATAATAAAACGTAATAAAAAAAACATTTTTTTATTAAATCAATCAAAATTTTGAAAAATGGTAGTGTTATCATAGCATCAAAGCAGGTTATTAATCCACCCCTCTCGCCCCGGTGCATCGAGAGTATTTCGCAACTTTACAAACCCCCCCCCCCCCGGCTTTCTCCCGAAACTGGTCGTATGTAGACTTTTCCCTAGTATTTTTCTGAACCCGATGCAGAAAACTGCATCCAAATCGGAGCTGAAGGCAAAAATGTTTTTATTTTCCAGTAGCCTACTTTGCCTGGTCTATTAGTATCTTGCTTCGTTTAAATGAGCAATCAAAATTTTGGAAAATGATATTGTTATCATAGCATGTTATATTAATTTCACCCATTGCAACCCCCTCCTCCCCCCCCCCCTGGTCCGCCGGGTGCATTTCGCATGGTTAGAAATGAAATCAGCGCCCCCCAAAACCTCCGAGTACCGATTATCGCGGCTTTTCATCCATTTTTTAGGTTTAAAAAAAATTATGCACTTGTAGATGCATCCGCGATGCATTCCCACTTTCTCCCTAAACTGGTCATATGTAGACGTTTTTCCTGGTATTGTCCTGAATACGATGCAGAAAACTACATACAAATCGGAGCTGTAGGCAAAAATGTACTTATTCGTGTCGAAATCGTACTAGTTTGCCCGGTCTACAAACTCTAGTTTGCGCCATTGTGTTTCTCTTTTAATAAGCTTTTCAATTGTTATTACATTGACCTAACTTTATATTTGAATTTTTAACCCATCTCAAGTCCCCAAAAATTATAAAGATTCAGATATGTCAAATAATTTGTCCTGTTATGCAACTCAAGATAATAAATATATACACACTTTTGTTGAGTTATTTTCAATAACAAAAATAATAAAGGGGGCTAAAGGTCTTTATGAACACTCCGTATATTTGTGTGTGTTTGTGTGTTTCTATGTTTGATTATTAAATATTTTGTGTTCATAATTAAAATCGTCAAATACCCATTGCCCCATTCTAAATACTGTAATGTACCGGGTGTCCCACGAAGAGGTCTCTATTTTTGAATTGATAAGACAGACGTATAGAGCGCGCTACAGACTTGAAATTCTACAGTAGTGACTAACACATATGTAAAAGAAATACCCCTGAGTATCAGTT
>JAGFPH010019223.1:0-15483 GCA_018207615.1 Philaenus spumarius
TGCCAACCGTCAAATTGGAAGAATTTTCAATACACAATGCATTGCGTGCTTCGCACGCCAACCCCCATATTGGAAATATTTTCAATACAGAATGCATTACGTGCTACGCACGCCAACCAGCATATTTGGAGTATTTTCAATACACAATGCATTGCGTGCTTCGAACTCCAACCCCCATATTGAGGGTATTTTCAATACTCAGTACATTGCGTGCTTCGCACGCCAACCCGCATATTGGGAGTATTTCCAATACACAGTGCATTGCGTGCTTCGCACGCCAAACCCCGTATTGAGGGTGTTTCCAATACACACTACAATGCGTGCTTCGCACGCCAACCCCCGTATTAGGAGAATTTTCAATACCCAAAGCGTTGCATGCTTCGCACGCCAATTTTAAGCCTATGTGCAATAACGCGTGTAGACAGAATCATTATTTTGCAAATCGCAGTAAGTTCCCGTCTTAATTGTTTTTTTCTGAAGTTTTGAAAGCGATTCGGGTAGTTGGAGTTCGGATAATTGTAGTTTAACTGTATAATTTACACGCACTAAATATATCAAAGCAGAAAACATGAATAGTCAGCAGAAGCATTCCACGACAGAACAATAAATCAAAATCCAATTGTGCGGTTACCGACATTTCAAATACTTCAAAAATAACGATTTATGCGGCGCCATTACCGCGTCACCTATTTCACATTGACATTCATTTTATCCTGCTCACAATGGCCGCACCACGCCATTAGGAAGTTATGCCGTTGGACAAATCCTAACAATGGCTGACGTATGTTATTGTTTTGTGGAAGCGGTTGTTATAATTTGAATATCTCTGCAGATTAGGCAATGTTCATTGACCCTCGCGTAAACCAGAGTAATGTTGTAATTTTACCATCTGTATAACAATAATTCGAACGTAGCTTCTAAATTTATATGTTTTAGGGTTTCAACCCACAACTTTTGAAATTGATCTAGTCACGAAGTCGCTGAATAGGTACCTCTGTGTACGAAACATATTAGTAAAATTTGTTTGCACCTAAGCTTCCAGCTTACTCACGCGCTGCTTCGTTCCTCTCGCTTCGCTCGCAGCGTACAACCTCGACTTTTGGGCCTTGAATCAAAAGATGCCCCCAAGTTAACATCCCTTACGTGGATTTTAACCGGGTGCTTTTACGGTATTTTACGTTTTGATCGTTTTCGGGGGAACCAAGCGAGCTATAAGCCCGAGTAAAACGAATGTGCACAATAATAGCTTACATTTATTTGTTTAGATAAAACCCCAAAAAGTTTCATCCTGGTACGGAAAATCTAAAAAATGTTACTTCAGGTCGAAAAAAGTGTTTCCGTTTGCTGGATTTTTTTTGGATAACGAACTCGTCCGAGCGACTTAAAACAACAAGCGAGTGTACCAAATCGTACTTAAAATGCGGCCGTTGAGTGCGAACACGTACATATACAGGGTGTCCCCGAACTCTCTGGACCCCTTTTGTGGATATGTACCTGGGATCGAGACAAACATATTTCACAATATAAACATGGGTCTACAGGGCTTATTTTTTTGTCTGTCTGTCTGTATGTGTTTTTCACAAAATATTTAATATTTTTAAAAGTAGAAAAGATATTGAGCTCAAACTTTGTATACCTATTTGTTGCGTAACCTTTTATCACTGTACGAAAAGTTAGAACATTATTTTAAATATTTTCAAAATGGCGGCTGTTTATAATTTTTAATGTCAAATATCCCAAAAACCGCTAACTTTACAAAAAAATTACAAGAGACAAAAAGGTTATTTTTTTAATGACAAATACAATGGTTTTTTTATTTTGGCTGTAGCTTAAAGGATAACAGAGATATTGTCAAAAAAAAAAGGAAAAATGCATTTCTTGGTGGTTGTCAACAATACCCAATTCGGTCTCAATTCGTACAGAATTTTGAGTTTTGGGTCAAATATCACAACAATTACTGCAGTTTCGGAACTGGGACCTATTTTATTAAATTTATATGCACATTTTACGTAAATTCAATTAAATTTTACACCCTAATTAACGTCCTACATATTTTAATAGCGATTTGTTTCTGTGAATAATCTGAAACATGGGTGAAATCTTCCACCAGCTGTAACTCGCTAACTAAACATTTCCGGACCTATGAATATATGAACTTTTTTCATTATTTTTTGCTAGTAGAATCAGCTCAGGAAGTGCTCGGAACATAATGCAAATAACCGATTATTTTAGCTCATAATAACTTTAAAATATTTTGTTTTTAGAGTAATTCTGGGTATTGTTGACAACTACCAAGAAATAAATTTTTACTTTTTTTTGACAATATCTCTGTTATCCTTTGATCTATAGCCAAAATAAAAAAAAACATTGTATTTGTCATTGAAAAAGTAAACTTTTTTGTCTCTTGTAATTTTTTTGTAAAGTTAGCGCTTTTTGAGATATTTGACATTAAATATTATAAACAGCTGCCATTTTGAAAATATTTAAAATAATGTTCTAATTTTTCGTACAGTAATAAAAGGATACGCAAAAAATATGTATACAAAGTTTGAGCTCAATATCTTTTCTACTTTAAAAAATATTAAATATTTTTTTAAAAACACATACAGACAGACAGACAAAAAAATCAGCCCTGTAGACCCATGTTTATATTGTGAAATATGTTTGTCTCGATCCCAGGAACATATCCACAAAAGGGGTCCAGAGAGTTCGGGGACACCCTTAAAATTTACTATTCCGTGGTAACGCTCTACCAATTGAATTCCGCAATGAATTGAATCAAAATGTGCAGAATAATATCCTACGTTTATTTATTTAGATAAAACCATAAAAATAATCGCATCTGTTTAACTAAAACGTGCTCCCAGTTGTTGGATTTGTTTGCCTAACGAACTCGTTCGATCCACTTATTAGAAAACCAACGAGTGTACTAAATTTACGAGTTACGATGCATTAGCTGGTCACTAGCGAATTTATAAAGGAAAGATGAGCTATTGCAGTGACCCTTATGGTAAGACCCAATGTTGGGAGTAGCAAATGAACACCGATCATGGTCCCCAGAACACGTTTTAGGGTGCCATTAGAAATTTTATACAAATATGTATATATGTGTTCACAGTCTAGCGGGCGCATTTTAAGTCCGATTTGATCCAAACTTGGTACAGACGTTGGGCGTCTACGTCGCTCGGGCAAGTTCGTTAGCCGACAAAATACAACAACCGCAAGCTCGTTTTTTTAACAGGAAGTAATTATTTTTTGAGATTTTTCCAACGAGTATGAAACTTTGTTAGAGTTTAACCTAAAACAAATAGACGTAGAACATTATTCTGCACATTTTGTTTTTTTACGCGGCCTTATAGCTCGCTTGGTTCCCCCAAAATCGATCAAAACTTAAAATACCATAAAAGCACCCGGTCCAAAGCCACGTGGTGGATTTTACCGTGGGGTTGGCGTGCGAAGCACGCAATGCATTGTGTATTGAAAATACTCCCAATACGGGGGTTGGCGTTCGAAGCACGCAATGCATTCTGTATTGAAATTACTCCCAATATAGGGGATGGCGTGCGAATCATGCAATGCTTTGTGTATTGAAAACACTCCCAATATGGGAGTCGGCGTGCGAAGCACGCAATGCATTGTGTATTGAAAATACTCAAAATACGGGGGTTGGCGTGCAACGTACTGTTCGTCAGCCGCTTTTCATAGTGTTCAGAGTTAAGCTCACATGTTCGTCTAGCCTCATACCTCGGTCTGCCCCCCCCCCCCCCCTAGAAAATGTCATATGGGCGCCCATGCTCAAAAGAGTCGTAAAATATATGTTTTTTTAATGATTTCAAACTATATCAGATCTTATACCTTCGCACATTCCTGGAAAATTTGAGTGCTAAACATAGATAAAAGAATCGATCCGCATCCTGATCCTCATTTTCCAAATCTACTAATACATTCAAGAAACAACAAAAAGCTTGCATGCAAAATTTCCTTACACAACTAAATCCAGCTCTTATCAGACTTCGACATAATAAACAATGCCCCCCGTAATCTGACCGGTGGGCTAATAAATTACCGTTTGTGGTTTGTTATAATCTGTGATTCAAATACGACGGCTCCTCCAGACAATATGTTTGGAGATAACGAGGAAAGGAAATGGAATTTGTGAATAGAATATTAAACAGAATGTTTAAACAATGTATCATTACAACAATGCATACAAGTTGATATCCGTAATGTATGGCGAGCTATCTTATACAATATGATCGAACGTGTATTTCAGTATTTTGTAACACTGGATATCTGCCGGGCAGGAGAGAGGGTGCGTCGAAAATCCGAAATGATCATCGCTTTGGGACAGTAAAATGTACACCGATCATAACCCCCGGAACACAACTCTGGGCCCAAACAGTTATTTAAGGGAAAAAACTACTCCCTGCGGGCAAAAATGTCAGGTTTCCTGCAAATAAAAAGCGAATTCAGCTCTTGAAATTCCCTTAGGTAGGCATATGTTTCCTTATTAGCGAATTTCCATAGGAAAGGTGATCTAATTCAGTAACCCTTATGGTAAGAAATAGTAAATGAGCACAAAATGTAAATAGTAAATGGTGAGACCTAAGATTGTGAGTAGTAAAGGAACACTGATCATCTTCCCCAGAACACGTTTTGGGGTGTCATTAAAAATTTTATATATAAGTATATAGTATATATGTTTTCGCACTCTAATAGCCACGTTTCAAGTCCGATTTGGTCCAAATTTGGTACACATGTTGGTTTTCTACGTCCGTTGGACGAGTTCACTAGTAAAAAATATTTAACAACAGGAAGCATGTTTTTGACAGCAAATGTTTTTTTAAAAGGTTTTTCGTACATGAATACAACTTTTTGGGGTTTTATTTAAACAAATAAATGTAGGATATTATTCTTCACATTTTGTTTTTGAGACGACCTTATAGCTCGCTTGGTTCCCGAAAAATCGAATAATTCGACCACGCAGCAGAACCGCTGACGTGAGTTGAGCAAATTTCCAAAATTAAGTTTATAGGCCTATGTTTTAGAGTTTCAACCAACAATTTGGGAAATTGGTCTATTCACGACGGTGCTGAATAGCTGCAAAATGGTTCGCACGCCATTCCGCATATTGGGAGTATCTTCATACACAATGAATTGCGTGTATTCCGAATATTGGGAGTATCTCCAACAAACAAAGCATTAAGTGCTTCGCACGCCCACCCCCGTATTGGGAGTATCTTCAATACACAATGCTTTGCGTGCTTCGCACGCCAATCCCCCTGTAGAATCCACCACATGTCTTTGAACCGAGTACTTCTATGGTATTTTACGTTTTGATCGATTTTGAGGAAACCAAGCGAGCTATAAGGTAGCTTAAAAAAACAAAATGTGCAGAATAACATGCTACATTTATATTTGTACAAAAAACTCAAAAACAAATTCATTCTCGTAGGATGAATCTCGATAAATAGTTACTTCCGGTCAAAAAACGTGCTTCCGATTGTTGCATATTTTTGGCTAACGAACTCGTCCGAGCGACGTAGACAACCAACTTGTGTACCAAATTTGAATCAAATCGGACTTAAAATGCGGCCGCTAGAGTGCGAACACATATATACACATATGTATGTATGATTTTTAATGACACCCCAAAACGTGTTCAAGGGAACATGATCGATACTCATTTGCTACTCCCGACCTTGGGTCTTACCATAAGGGCCACTGCAATAGCTCATTTTTCCTATGAAAATTCGCTAATAAATGGAGGAGATAATTCTGCACATTTTTTTACACGACCTTATAGCCTGTCTGAATCGCCCAATTCGACCAGAACGTAAAATACCATAAACATACTTTTAGTTTGCCCGGTGCGAGCGAAGCGAAGCAGTTTATAATTCTAGGGCGCAAGTTCGAGGTGGAAACTCGCAAAGCGGGTATTCGCGCTGCGAGTGGAACCAAGTGGCGCTGTCGCCGGGGCTAATGGCTATCAAACAAATTCTACGAATATATTTCATACACGTAGGCAGCTATTCAGCGCCTTCGTGAGTAGAAAAATTTCCCAAACAGTTGAAACCTACAATAAGCTTAACTTACATCAGCTGTAGCTGCGTGATCGGATATTTAAATTGAAATTTAAAAAATGTATCTATACTAATACTATAAAGAGGTAACATTTGTTTGTTTGTGTGTAGGGGGTAATCTTTGGAACTACTCAACCGATTGTAAAAATAGTTTTACTAATAAAAAGATACACTATCCCTGAGTAACAATAGGCTATAATTAATTTTAATAAAAACATTTTTTATTTACATACTTGTAAATTTATTCGGAAAAAATGCCTAGATTAGGCCTAGATTGATGAATTGTCGTATTTACATTCATTATTATAGCAACCAATTGAATAAAATAACAGATAAAACAGTTGGTTTCCATTAAACATTTAAATCTCTGAAGCAAATATTTCTTATAACTATTAAGTTAGGTTTTATTAAAGTGTAGACCTGAGCCTTGCTGGTTCTTTTAAGCTTTATTATAACTGCTGTTATAAAATATACGAAATAATTAGATTTGAACATTTAACATTATTTACCATCTTAGCTGTGGGGTTATTATTAATGAAAACATAACATGATTAATGTATAGAAGGTTCCAATGGGGTTGGCGTGCGGAGCACGCATGGGTTTCCCCTAGTACTGAATAAAGTATTTGAATTCTGATTTATTACTTAATTGCACTTTTAGGGGATAGTAACCGCTAGAGTTTTTAGTTGTAACGATTTAAACAATTTTTGAATCGTAAAAATGTTAAATCAAAATTAAAACATTAAATAAATCCGACTAGTTTACTTAAAAACAGCCACTTTGCTGAAACTCTTTCAACCCAATTTGCAATTACGTTTCTGTCACCATACGTTTAAATCCATCCATTTAAACGAGCGACAGATAAAATTCACATCATCATTAACAATCTGGATTTAAACAGTGTACACGAGAAAGCACTCGGGCAATCAACTTAATAATATTTATTTCGAAAACACCTCTATTCGCTGTTGAAATTAGGTACATAAAGTGAAAACTATGTTTAAATAAACAGAAATACTTTAAAATGCAGTTTAAGGCTCCATGCACAATTTATATAGTTTTAAACTTTACAAAATAATTATCAGTATAAATCTCCGTAATTATCACTACAATAATAAACGGTACCAGAAACTGGCACATACTTTCTCACAAACATATTTAAATTATTAAAGAGATTCACAGTGACTTCATTATTGTAGGAGGGGTAGGAGAGGTGATTTTAAACTAGGAGATTAACTAATAAATATTATTATTATTAGCTAGAGATAAAACTATTCGATCGATTTCGAACAAATTTGCACCAAACACGTCAATTAGGCCTTTATAGATGCACGAAAAAAGGTTTTGACAAATTTTGAAAAGCTACCCCCTTTATGGCCAAAAAACCCCCAAAAATCAGTTATTATTGTTATTATTAGCTAAAGGAAATTTTTTAGAAAGATGCTGTTTTTTGCATATGGTAGGGTACATTAAATTCTACAAATAAGCCAAATTTTATCAAAATCGCTAAAGCCGATTTTTATAAAAAAATAATAACTGATTGTTTGGGGGTTGTTTTGCCAAAATAGGGGTTGTTTTTCAAAATCTTTCAAAATCGTTTTTCGTGCATCTATACAGGCCTACTTGACATGTCTGGTGCAAATTTGTTTGAAATCGATCGTATAGTTTTCGCTCTAGCTTTGTATACATTCAGACATACATACATACATACAGACATACATACATACATACAGACAGACATTTTGCAACAACCATTTTTTTTGGACTGAGGGGGTCCCTAAACGGATATTTCCACAGAAATCTCAACATCGATTTTTTGCGATCACTATACTTTCTCTATACTATAGTATAGTGAGAAAGTAAAATTAATATTTAGTGATATTAATCGTAGTAGCAACTAACAACCTACAGCTAGAAATAGATTGTTATACAATTAATTATTTGTGTTCTGGGTAATTAAAATCACGTGCGCCATTTTGTTAAACACTTTAATTTGAAAACGTGGAATCTCGTTGCACAAGTTTTCTAAAATGAATTCATACTACACTATGTTCTATAATATATAATATCATTTATAATATGGAATAATATAGAGTATTATTTAGTTCCCTTAAATTGATGGATTAGCCTATTATAAAAAATAAAAACTATCCAACATTTTTCTGACAAATTCTCTCATATCATAATATATTTTAGCGAATTTCCATAGGAAAGATGAGCGATTGCATTGACCCTTATCGTAAGACCTAAGGTCAGGGGTAGTAAATGAGCATAGATCATTATCCCCAGAATATGATTTGGGGTGTCATTAGAAACTCTATATAGAGTGTTTATAAAGTCACTCCCCCCCCCCTTAACTTTTGTGTTTGTTAAAAAAAACAAATATCCTTTGGGGAACGATACTAACTTAACCCAAAGTATCTTTTGAAGCAATCGGAAATTTTGAGTTCCCCTAAAAATGGGTGATTTTGGGGGCAACTCAACATTTTTAAACGGGAAGTATGGTCATGTGACACCTCATTTTAAAGGTCTATTTAAGACTAGGAAATTGACATAAAGAAAATAAAAATTGGACCATCCAAAAGAACTTTATGTCGATTTATTTCAACACTTTAGGGCCGCCATTTTGTATTATGTAAAACCAAAGCCATGTGGTGGGTTTTACCGTGGGTTTGGCGTGCGAAGCGGCCAAAGCAGTGTGTATTGAAGATACTTCTAATACGGGGGTTGGCGTGCGAAGCACGCATAGCTTTGTGTGTTGAAGATACTCCCAATAGCATTGTGTATTGAAGATACTCCCAATGCGGAATGGCGTGTAAAGCACGCAATGCATTGTGTATTGAAGATACTCCCAATAAGCGGAATGGCGTGCGAAGCACGCAATGCATTGTGTATTGAAGATACTCCCAATATGCGGAATGGGGTGCGAAGCATTTTGCAGCTATTCAGCACCGTCGTGAATAGACCTATTACCCAAATTGTTGGTTGAAACCCTTAAACATAGGCCTATAAACTTAATTTTGGAAATTTGCTCAACTCACGTCAGCGGTTCAGCTGCGCGGTCGAATTATTTTACTCAGCCAGCAGTCGACGGGGTAAAATTTATTTTTAAACCTATATTTATTCACACTTCTACGGTTGTGCGAAATTTACATTTCTGGCAAAGCCACTTTAGCGTGTTCCAATTTGCTGACGTCACCGCGACGAAGGTCGGCCAGAAAACATCTGCGTCACTAAGTCTTCGTCTGTTTATGTTCGGTTGTTCTTAAATTAGGACAACTTATCTTACAAGTGAACGAAATTGGCTTTTATTACGAACAAAAATCCTTTCTATAACACCAAAGCAATGAGTTTCGCAAAAAATCACGATAAATATATTTAATTTACTTTTAAAGACATTAACTTTCTTCGACAATTAATAGCAAAGGCGTAAAGAAATCTTAACGGTTAGATCCAACAGCACTAAAAAGTATATTCGCCAGGGCTTCCTAAATGAAACGACCTAATTTAATGCGATAAAATTACTGTAATATATTATTAGCGAATTTCCATAGGAAAGATGACACTTATGGTGAGACCTGAGGTCAGGAAGTAGTAAATGAGGACTGATCATGGCCACAGAACACGAAATAGTCACCACTCCTTAACTTTGGAACAAGTAGAAATAAATAAATGAGCTTCGGGATATCTTTATATGACAAAGGGAGATGAATTTTGGTGTAAACGAAAATTTCACCCCTCACCCCAAAATGGGGGTTGAGAGGGTAATTGAAAAATCTTAAATACAAAGTGTTACCTCATTTTAAAGGGCTTGAAAAATGAAGAAGAATGGCATAAAGTATAGGTCTGTATCAAAACCCTATCGAAAATGGCGGCCAGTCAAAGTTGAAAACATCTTATTAACACAGATTTTTAATCAGGTACGGTACAATACCTTTCATTGGTAATAAAGCTAAATACTTACTTTAATTCTGAATTTCGATTAAATGCTCAAAATCACTGGATGCTATTATCATTGAATTGTTATCAGTAGTTGTGCTTTCAACTTAGAAGACTATTACCTGCTGTATCTAGAAACTGTAAATTTATTCTTTCCTTTTAAGCTTATGCCAAATTGTGTAAATATTTGTTTAATACTAGATTTTGAATGATCCTCTGATTTTATTAAATAACATGCAAAGAACCATTATTCCTTTCCACTGGAGCATAGTGTTTGTAACGTAATTCAAATTGTGTTAACATAGGACATTTAAAATTTGTCCGGCCGCCAATTTCGATTGGGTTAATATAGAGACCACTAATTAGTGCCATTCGTCTTCATTTATCAAGCCCTTTAAAATGAGGTATCACTTGATGGAGGTTCAAATTTAAGATTTTTGAATCACCCTCTCAACCCCCCATTTTGGGGTAAGGGGTAAAATGGTCGGTTACACAAAAATTAATCTCCCTCGGTCGTATAAAGATACCACGAAGCTCATTTGTTTATTTCTACTTGTTCCAAAGTTAAAGGTGGAGGGGCTTTTGGACACCCTGTATATGAATAACATATGTATATATGTGTTCGTAGGCCTACTCTAACGGCCACATTTTAAGTCCGATTTGGGCCAAATTTGGTGCACACGTTGGTTGTCTAAGTCGCTCGGACGAGTTCATTAGCCAAAAAAAATCCAACAACCGGAAGCACGTTTTTTGACCAAAAGTAACTACTTGTTTTAGATTTTTCGTACTAGAATTAAATTTGTTACATGTTTTATCTAAAAAAAATAAAATAAAATAAATGTAGGATACTGTTCTGCAAATTTTGTTTTTTTTACGTGAGCTTATAACTTCACTTGGTTCGCATAGCGAGTTTTTCGGTTTAAGTGGGACGAAGCAGAGCATCAGTCGAAGCTGGATACTTAGGTGGAAACAAATTGTATTCATATTTCATACACAGACAGCAATTCAGTGCCTTCGTGAATAGATAAATTTTCCAAATAGTTGGTTGAATCCTAAAACATATAAACTTAATATTGCGAATTCGTTCAACTCACGTCAACGGTTCAGCTGCGTGGTCGAATTATTTAGTCCTCAAATGGTTGTATAATCGGGATGCGACATTATTTAGATAAACGTTATATGCGTTTGTCATCACATAACTTACATTTCTCAATACAATGATAATCAATTATACAATACAGACCAAGGCACACTTTATACGAGCGTTATGTATTTAATTTAATTTCCGCTAACATGTTATCTAAGAACTCGACGAGAAACGGAACCTAATAGAGCCAATGCTCCCATTAAAATCACTTCAGTTTAGAAAGAAATGTTTTCACGCTCGTCTTTAAGCAATGAGAAATTGTAAAAATATAGTCCTTCTCACTTTCAAAGCGAGTTAAGATGTCAGATATCAGACAATTTGTGGACTCGGTGACAAATGATCCGTCGTAGCCCTGCAGAAAACATTTCTCTCATTCGACAAGTGAAAGGATAAAAAAACTGTTTTATACCCTACGTAGTAAACTTGAAGACATAATAAATAGGCCTACACAGTAGCAGAAGACATTTCTTTTAATATTTCACTTTGTAATAAATGCAGCGCACAGTAGGCCTACATACAGTTTATCGTTTTTTAAATAATGGTTTCAAAATTTAAAATCAGCTGTTAATGGAAATATTTTAGCAAACAGCTGTTGTATCTGTTATTTTATTCCATTGTTTGCTACGGTAATGGAATGGCCTCATCCTAGGTCCAACCTAAGATTTTTTTTCCGATTAAATTTACAAATATTGAAATAAAAAATTGTTTTTATCAAAATTAATTATAGCCTATGTTACTCAGGGATAGTGTAGCTTTTTATTAGTAAAACTATTTTTTCAATTGGTTCAGTAGTTCAAGAGATTACCCCCTACATACAAAAAAATATCCTTTACCTCTTTATAATATTATAGTATAGATAGACCCATATCGTGACAACTTATTTTAAAAGTATCGATAAAAACGACCACCATTTTCACAGACCTCTAGTTTAGTTTGTTGGTTTTCTTTAACCAATACCTTTAATATGAGGGGTCTATATTAAAAAAAAAAAATGTTAGCAACCCACAACAATTCCAATTTTGGATATGGGGCCAAAGTTACCACATACATTAAAAAGTATATTTTATGCTTTATAAACATTTTCTCTACCCACTCACTAAAGAGAACAGGGATGTATGCGGAATTTTCAGCACCCTTCTATATACACGTAGTTAACTACAAATGACAGAGAGGGTTTGAGTTTTTCTGTAAACATAATTGAATCACTTTCAATGAAACAAATTTAATAAAACGTACTTGAGATATTAGTTTACAAGCAAAAACATCGCTTGGAAGTGACCTTCATAAAAACATTGAATACACATCATTCACTGCAAGAAAAGCTTTTTCACAAACGTTCATTATACGTTTGGCCATCTGTAAAGCGTCAATTAATAATTCAGTATCTCTGGCCATGTTTGGACAGCGAAACAAAACCGCGTTTTCTGTCATAAATAACCGCAACAGTACGACGAACACCACTTTTGTTCAAAATTTAAAATGTTTAATTCTTAACAACGTACGTCCTAAACCCCCTTCCTATTCGGCTGCAATAAAACTTAAACTCGTTGTCACGTCCATGGGCGCCCATATAATATTTTCTAGGGGGGGGGGGGCTAGACCGGGGTAAAGGGCGTAACACATTCACTGCTAAGGACGCACATGTGAGCTTGACACTGAACACTATGAGAAGCGGCCGAAGCACAGTGCATTGCACGCCAACCCCCGTATTGGGAGTATTTTCAATACACAATGCATTGCGTGCTTCGCACGCCAACCCCCGTATATAACCCCGACTGTGACTTCATAATTGTATTAAAGTAGGAGAAGGGATAGTACATTAAAATAATAACTATTATTATTATTGGCTAATGAGGAAATTATTCAATCGATTTCGAACAAATTTGTACCAAAGATGTCAATTAGGCTTGTATAGACGCACGAAAAAAGGTTTTTACAAATTTTGAAAAACAACCCCCTTTTTGGACAAAAACACAAAAAATCTGATATTATTATTATTATTATTAGCTAAATGTGAATTTTTAGAAAGATGCTGAATTTTGTATATGGTAGGGTACGTTAAAGGCTACAAATACGGCAAATTTTATCAAAATCGTTAGAACGGTTTTTTTAATAAAAAAATAATAACTGGTTTTTTGGGGGTGTTTTGGCCAAAAAGATAGTTGTTTTTTCAAAAATTGTCAACACCTTTTTACATGCATCTATACTAACAGGCCTAATATTTTTTTTTCAAATTTGTTAGAAATCGATCGAACAGTTTTCTCTCTAGCTTTGTACACGTACAGACATAGAGACAGACATTTGATAAAAAACACTTTTTTGGAATCAGGGTTACCCAAAATGGATATTTCCACAAAAATCTCAACATCGTTTTTTTTGCGATTACTATACTTTCTCTATTCTATAGTATAGCGAGAAAGTAAAAATTCAAGACAAATTTTTTTAGCTCTTTAGATTCCCTAATGGATGGTCTCGCTTTCAAAACAAACGGATGAAGAACAAAAGTTATGTGCAATTGGTTTGTTCAACCCGGCATCCTATACAAACACTGTAAACACAACAATATTGTATGTACATGCTGTTATTATCTTTAACTTGTCTATTATCCTTCATATTATTGTTTTGACAGCGAGACCATCCGACAGGGAATCAAAAGGGCTACGAAAAAGGTATCTTGACTTTGTCAAATATTTGATCAAAAATCTTTGATAAAAATTTTGACCAAACATTTGACAAATAATTTTGATAGTGTAATACGATCCTTAGGCATAGTCTAAACAATAATATATGAGGCAATACTCGGCATTCACAACAGATGAAAAGAAATCGAAACCAGTTGTAAATTGTAAATTATTAATTCTGCCCTTTCACCTTTGCCCTTGTTTGGACAGCGAAGCAAAACCGCGTTCTATTCATAAACAGAGTGCGCCGGACTCCACACATGTGTTAAAAATGTACAACTTTTTACTTATTAACGTTCAACCTCTTAAAACTCCTCACTCCTTCTGCACTAAAAGCTAAACCTGCCTGTCACGGCGCATGTGCAGTCAACACTCTGCCTACTACACCCACACAAAAAAGTACTGTTCACAAAATTGCTCAATTACTACACGCATTTCGTCCAATTTATTCTCATATAGCCTCATATAGCGTTCAATAATAAAACGTAATAAAAAAAACATTTTTTTATTAAATCAATCAAAATTTTGAAAAATGGTAGTGTTATCATAGCATCAAAGCAGGTTATTAATCCACCCCTCTCGCCCCGGTGCATCGAGAGTATTTCGCAACTTTACAAACCCCCCCCCCCCCGGCTTTCTCCCGAAACTGGTCGTATGTAGACTTTTCCCTAGTATTTTTCTGAACCCGATGCAGAAAACTGCATCCAAATCGGAGCTGAAGGCAAAAATGTTTTTATTTTCCAGTAGCCTACTTTGCCTGGTCTATTAGTATCTTGCTTCGTTTAAATGAGCAATCAAAATTTTGGAAAATGATATTGTTATCATAGCATGTTATATTAATTTCACCCATTGCAACCCCCTCCTCCCCCCCCCCCTGGTCCGCCGGGTGCATTTCGCATGGTTAGAAATGAAATCAGCGCCCCCCAAAACCTCCGAGTACCGATTATCGCGGCTTTTCATCCATTTTTTAGGTTTAAAAAAAATTATGCACTTGTAGATGCATCCGCGATGCATTCCCACTTTCTCCCTAAACTGGTCATATGTAGACGTTTTTCCTGGTATTGTCCTGAATACGATGCAGAAAACTACATACAAATCGGAGCTGTAGGCAAAAATGTACTTATTCGTGTCGAAATCGTACTAGTTTGCCCGGTCTACAAACTCTAGTTTGCGCCATTGTGTTTCTCTTTTAATAAGCTTTTCAATTGTTATTACATTGACCTAACTTTATATTTGAATTTTTAACCCATCTCAAGTCCCCAAAAATTATAAAGATTCAGATATGTCAAATAATTTGTCCTGTTATGCAACTCAAGATAATAAATATATACACACTTTTGTTGAGTTATTTTCAATAACAAAAATAATAAAGGGGGCTAAAGGTCTTTATGAACACTCCGTATATTTGTGTGTGTTTGTGTGTTTCTATGTTTGATTATTAAATATTTTGTGTTCATAATTAAAATCGTCAAATACCCATTGCCCCATTCTAAATACTGTAATGTACCGGGTGTCCCACGAAGAGGTCTCTATTTTTGAATTGATAAGACAGACGTATAGAGCGCGCTACAGACTTGAAATTCTACAGTAGTGACTAACACATATGTAAAAGAAATACCCCTGAGTATCAGTT
>JAGFPH010019226.1:0-15481 GCA_018207615.1 Philaenus spumarius
AGGTCTTATGATGAAGTAAGGTATTTATTTAATGATACTTATCCTAATCGAAACCCAGTATCTAAATCAGGAGTTCAAAAACCTATCCAACGTTTCCAACAGCTATATAATTCAGTTCCCCTGTTGAAATATCAATATTTAGGGCCTTTGTAATCCGCAACTCGATAAATGTTTTAAATATAAAGATAAATACATTTTAAAACAATACATAAACGGTCTCTTGTCACATTTACCGCAAAGTTATCGGGCCTCTAGATATTTATCGTAACATTTTTTTAACTGCCAAAATTAAAAGACTTTACATAACACGACTTTGTTTATTAGCATACTGGTAAAACGTGGCGTACAAATATAGCATACAATAACCCTTTTACCACCAGCGCCTAGTGCGGCTTTCCTACTCTAAACCACCAAGGCCTAATCTATGGATATGACCTCATGGTAGATTATATACATCGATGTATAAACACACTGGATTGCGCGCTGAGTAGTCTGAAAGGTTCGAGAAACGAGCCGGCCGGCGTGGAGCTTCCCCCTCCACTGGTAGGCTAGACCCGCGGTGGGCAGCGTGATAGATGGACAGTGATACACGTTGTTGTATACAGTTCAATTCTTTGATTTATCCTCTACACTTTTTTAAAATAATATGTCATTTTTGGGCAGAGGATATAGCATTCCTGAATTACTATTCAAAACAGGCCTAGTTTTGTTAGCAGTCTTGTTGTAGGAACATAAAAACTGGTGTTTTCAAAATAAGAAATTTGAAATTGATCTATATTTTTATATATTTCTATTTTAGAACTAAATTACGAAACTTTTTTACATTTATGAAAAAATTACAAAAAATGTTTACTACTTTTTATGTAGGCCTAAAGTTGAACTTTTTCCTTTCGTTACTAAACATGCTTATTTCTTGAGCTAATAACTTTGTTAATTTTACTTCAATCATTTTTTTTACGGGCAAAACTGGCATAATATAGGAATTCTTTGAACTTTTATCTACAAAAAAACTATGGAACACTTTTGAATTGGTTTAGAATAAACGTGTTGAATAAATGGTTGAAATACAAAAACTTGGACGATTTTTTACAAATTTGAAGTTTACGGTCATTTTGTGAGCATACCGTTTGAGATACGAAAAAAATCAAGAATACAATTTTATTGAAAATCTAATTTGCTACCCGCAAAATATTAGTTTTTAAATTCGACTTACAGTTAAGCCACAAACTGGCTTTGGAAAAAAGCTTACACTGAGAGAACCGGTCCAGCCGCCATTTTTATTTTTTTTAAGGGTATAAATGAAAAATGGAAAAAATCTTAAAATTATGAACGTAATTCGAGATTTTGTAGTTTGCATTGGCATCACCATATGTCACCGCAGGGTTTGGCGAGCGAAGCGAGCAGGGGCCGAGTCCCTTGTAGTAAATAAAATTATTATACATATTAACGGAATTTTGTAACATTTCAAAACATCGCGAGCTACATTTACAAAGCTTGGAGTGCGTCAAAAACTTACTAAACTTGTTTTATTTAACAATGTTTAAAGTGTAATGTATAGGTATCCCTACTTTTATGAAAATAAAATGCAGTTTAAAATGCTAATATAGATCATGTTTTTCATTATGGTTTTGGTTCAGTTTATTTTTCCCTAAACTTTTCCTTATCCTTATCCAACAACAATAATAATAGTTTAAACACAAACTGTTAATCTATATAATAAAAATGAATTGCTGTTCCTTTGTAAGCGCATCACTTGAGAACGGCTGGACCAATTTGGCTATTTCTTTGTTTTAAAATGTTCATAATAGTCCGAACTAGATTTTCATATAAGGAAAAATTTGAAAAGTTTTCCGAAAAAGTTTCAAATTTAGAAAAAACTAAACAGCCTCTTTTGTATGGACTCAAGACCATAGCGCACAAAATCAGCTGTTCGTATAAAATGCTTAGTAACACATGATTGTTTACATTCATTAGGCTACCATAGCAACTTTACTAGCAAATTTGTAATCAGTTTATTATTTTTTCAAAACCAACAGCTTTATAGGTTAGATTGACCAACTTAAAGTAAATAAAAACAAAAATCAACTAAAAATGCTTACGGTACTATATTTTAATTCAATTCAAACATTGGTTGTTACATATTATATATAAAACAACTGATTTGCATCAAAAACTGAACATAATTTTAGGTTAGGCCTACAATGAACCAAAACACGTTTATTTCCAACCAATTGGGCTAATTTAGAATCAGGTTTTTTACAATTTATCACAACTATCAGTTTTTTTTAGATTAGGTAAAAACAAAAAAAATGTTTACTGTATTATCTATAAAGGTTTACAAACTATAGATCTAAATTTGTGTAGTATATTCTTGTGGCATAAAAACCATTTTGCAATAATTCGATCACTTAAGTCGATGTAATACAATGGAATAACTGTAATAACCTTTAATTTAAATCAAGCAATAGGGAAGCATTGCTGGGTCCACTAGTTTACTACAAAAATAAGTGTTACATACTGTATAACAATTAAATATTGTTTAGAAATTAAAATGATTATTTTACAAATAATGTTTGGTGCCGTTGTTGAAGCTGAGCAAAATAAATTAAAACATTTGTGGACGTTGCATTAGCTTTGAATGCTTCACGTGTTGTTGCTGTCCCACCAGTGGTGGGGGAAGCGGCTAGGCTGGCCGGACCGTATTCAATACACGCAGCAAGCGATCCAGTGTGTTTATACATCGATGATTATATACAATAACTTTCTTTTTTATAAAGCGAATTGATTGTAATATAAATAATGTGAAAATAAAAAAAGGAACTTTATAATTTGAAAAAAACCTGACGCTGGCGTCAAAGAAAACGCGAAATGTCGATAATTTCTAGATTTATCGTTAATTTTCATAAATTAAAAAAATGGCCGACATATGGAAATACTTGCATGTCTGAATGTATGTTTATATAAACTTTTCTGCTTATTTTTATAAATAGGATCTGCCCCCGAGAAAGTGCCTTGTAATTTTTAATCATGGCGTATAACCAGATCGAGTTAACTGCCAATTAACGGGTTAGTTTCAAGTAATTAAACATTATTCCAGAGAGCAATCTTAAGCCTAACGGCGGTAGATTAGATTACTCAAGTTATAATGCAGTTTTATAATTAAATTCTCGTCCGAGATAGTTAATAGCTCCTTATACTTCTTGTTACAAACACAATAAAAACAGTACGTGTTCTAGTTTGTTGACTTGTAAAAAGTGTCATTTCTACGACGTATATTATTTAGCTGGTTATGACCGGTAACAAAATAAACATTTGTTCTAACATTGTAGTGGCCACCATTGTATGAGAGTGTGCAATAACGTTCGAGTAATTGGTAAGTTAGTTTAAAATCGATTGCTAAATTTGTAACGAATAGATTGACACACAGGCAGAGAAGAAAGCCAGTCAATATTCATTGTCATACAGTTCTGAGCTATGTTTAGAGTTTCAAGTCCTTAGCTCGTCGAGAAGTTAGTTTAAAATCTATTGCTAAATTTGTAACGAATAGATTGACACACAGGCAGAGAAGAAAGCCAGTCAATATTCATTGTCATACGGTTCTGAGCTATGTTTAGAGTTTCAAGTCCCTAGCTCGTCGAGAAGTTAGTTTAAAATCGATTGCTACGTTTGTAACGAATAGATTGACACACAGGCAGAGAAGAAAGCCAGTTAATATTCACTGTCATCCAGTTCTGAGCTGTGTTTAGAGTTTCAAGTCCTTAGCTCGTCGAGAAGTTAGTTTAAAATCGATTGTTAAGTTTGTAACGAATAGATTGACACACAGGCAGAGAAGACAGCCAGTTAATATTCATTGTCATCCAGTTCTGAGCTGTGTTTAGAGTTTCAAGTCCTTAGCTCGTCGAGAAGTTAGTTTAAAATCGATTGTTAAGTTTGTAACGAATAGATTGACACACAGGCAGAGAAGACAGCCAGTTAATATTCATTGTCATCCAGTTCTGAGCTATGTTTAGATTTTCAAGTCTCTAGCTCATCGAGAAGTTATGTAGTTTAAAATTGATTGCTAAATTCGTACCGAATAGACAAGCAAACAGACAGGCTAGACAGCGAGTTAATATTGAATTGTCATCCAGTTCTGAGCAATTTTTACAGTTTCAAGTCTCTAGCTCATCGAAAAGTTAGTTAAACATTGATTGCTAAATTCGTAACTAATAGACAAACAGACAGACAAGAAAATGAGTTAATATTGTATCGTCATCCAGTTCTGAGCTACGTTTACAGTTTCAAGTCTCCAGCTCATCGAAAAGTTAATTTAAAATCGATTGCTAAATTCATAACTAATAGACAAACAAACAGACACACAAGAAAGCGAGTTAATATTGCATTGTCATCAAGTTCTGAGCTATGTTTACAGTTTCAAGTCTCTAGCTCATTGAGAAGTTAGTTTAAAATCGATTGCTAAATTCGTAACTAATAGACAAACAGACAGACAGACAAGAAAATGAGTTAATATTGCATTGTCATCCAGTTCTGAGCTATGTTTACAGTTTCAAGCCTCTAGCTCATCGAGAAGTTAGTTTAAAATCGATTGCTAAATTCGTAACTAATAGACAAACAGACAGACAGACAAGAAAGCGAGTTAATATTTCATTGTCATCCAGTTCTGAGCTATGTTTACAGTTTCAAGCCTCTAGCTCATCGAGAAGTTAGTTTAAAATCGATTGCTAAATTCGTAACTAATAGACAAACAGACAGACAGACAAGAAAGCGAGTTAATATTGCATTGTCATCAAGTTCTGAGCTATGTTTACAGTTTCAAGTCTCTAGCTCATTGAGAAGTTAGTTTAAAATCGATTGCTAAATTCGTAACTAATAGACAAACAGACAGACAGACAAGAAAATGAGTTAATATTGCATTGTCATCCAGTTCTGAGCTATGTTTACAGTTTCAAGACTCTAGCTCGTCGAGAAGTTAGTTTAAAATCTATTGCTAAATTCGTAACTAATAAACAAACAGACAGACAGACAAGAAAGCGAGTTAATATTGCATTGTCATCCAGTTCTGAGCAATGTTTACAGTTTCAAGTCTCTAGCTCGTCGAGAAGTTAGTTTAAAATCGATTGCTAAATTCGTAACTAATAGACAAACAGACAGACAGACAAGAAAGCGAGTTAATATTGCATTGTCATCCAGTTCTGAGCTATGTTTACAGTTTCAAGTCTCTAGCTCGTCGAGAAGTTAGTTTAAAATCGATTGCTAAATTCGTAACTAATAGACAAACAGACAGACAGACAAGAAAGCGAGTTAATATTGCATTGTCATCCAGTTCTGAGCTATGTTTACAGTTTCAAGTCTATAGCTCATCGAGAAGTTAGTTTAAAATCGATTGCTAAATTCTTATCGAATAGAAAAACTGACAGACAAGAAAGCGAGTTAATATTGCATTGTCATCCAGTTCTGAGCTATGTTTACAGTTTCAAGTCTCTAGCTCGTCGAGAAGTTAGTTTAAAATCGATTGCTAAATTCTTAACGAATAGAAAAACAGACAGACAAGAAAGCGAGTTAATATTCATTGTCATCCAGTTCTGAGCTATGTTTACAGTTTCAAGTCTCTAGCTCATCGAGAAGGTATCTGAAAGTAGCACCGATGACTATGATGTTTGGCTGATCCCTCGGATGGAGGGAGGGATGAGATATCGGGCTGCACATTCGCCACAGACTTGACGATTGTGTCGTAGCAATATTCAATTTTGTTGAGTGATTTTTATTTCTTCGGGGCACCGTACCACCTTAGGAAACAATTATTGCCCTGCTCTGGAATCTGCTCAATGACAACGACTTGTGAATCTGTTGATTTATCAATGGCTGTTTCCAAACAGGGGCCTGTTTCATCACATAAGCTGCAATTCTTTCGGCTCATGCATGTTGAATGAACTTTGAGGGTGTCAAACCTACAAGGTTGGATCTTTTTCCGTCATTTCTTTGCAAAGTGGCACTTATCAGTGAAGCTATTACTTTTGCACTCACACAGGACACTTTCCCACCACTTTCGTACAAGTTCTCGTCACAAACAAAATACGTTTGTATCGACATTGCGATATAATAATAATAAAATATACCGGATATAATAAAAATAAAATATACCTCATATAAAACTAATAAAATATAACGGATATAATAAAAATAAAATATACTGCATATAATACTAATAAAATATATCGGATATAATAATAATAAAATATAAAGGCGAAAAACACAATAATTCGGCTTCCTACGGACGTATGACATTATATAAACTAAATCAACTAAAGCGAGAAACAAAACATTTTTCCGTCGACATAGCGACATAATAGTAATAATAAAATAAAATAATATACTGTGGCGAAGTACACAATAATTTGACTTTCTACGTACGAGATAAGAACTGGAGAGAGCTCACGAGGGTAGACCGCATGGGGAACAAATAATAAAGTATTCCAATGCGAAGAAAAGGTTTTTTCGAAAATTACCGATTTTCGAGAGCGTATATCTCATTAACGGTTACGGATAGCAAAAATACTATAGGTATAAAAAATGTAGAGAATTTTGTCAACTTTTAATTTTGTATACGTATATATTTTTTGGAGGACCAACCCCTACTGAGATATAGGCAAAAAATTCAAAAATTGTACCTTTAACCCCCTCCCCCCTCTTCCGCCAACCCTAGGGTCAAGGACTTTTAGTATGTTACAGGGCAGCCAATGAACAAAACATACCAAACTAATTGAAAATGAATTTAATTATTCACTTTCGTGAAATAAAAGACGAAAGAAAATGAGGGAGGAATACTACAATTATGTAACACAATGATGCAAAACAATTCCCCGTAGCGAAGCACGGGTATTCAGCTATCTACTTATGTAAAGCTAACACTGATTCACTGACATTAATTATGAGCCACTACCCGTAATCGGACCCCCCTCAACCTTATACTTGAATTAAAGCTCTCGACGAGAAACTTTTGGGAAAATTGCCAGAATTCAACATTTTTAAATTTTGGAAGCACCTTTTGGGCGGGAAAGATTTTTAGATTTTTTTCAATTTTTTCATTTTATCACTTTGAGCGCGTTTTGTAAGAAAACTATAAGAGATAGTAAACAAAGTTAAATACAAAAGCTGTAGAAAATTAAAATTCAAAGTAACGATTTTCCGTCAGATTCAAGATCCAATCATCCATTTAGCCACTATTCATCCGAGAAGGGAGGCTCCGCCCAACGTCTTTAAAGCTAGAAGGTTTCACTGATTCACTGACATTAATTATGAGGCACTTCCCGTAATCGGAACCCCCTCAACCTCATACTTGAATTAAAGCTCTCGACGAGAAACTTTCATAAAAATTGCTAAAAGTTAACATTTTTAATTTTGAAAGCACCTTTTGGCGGGAAATTTTGTTTCAATTTTTCATTTTCCCACTTTGATCGCGTTTTGTAAGAAAACGGTAAGAGATAGCAAAAAATGTTAAATACAAAAGTTGTAGAAAATGTAATTTTAAACTACCGCTTTTCCATCAGATTTAAGATCCAATCATCCGTTTAGCCGCTATTCACCCGAGAAGGAGTTCCGGCACACAATCCTTTAAATTTCCCACGTTAATCTTATGGAGATAATGTTTAATGAGTTTGAGTCAGCTGCCAAATAAAACAGCTGATTTATGGTCGGTCACCTATGTACAAACGAGCCAAAGATTAACGAAATTCTTTAGCAAATTTTCCAACTGCGAGCGAAGTGAAGCAGCCATCTGAGGCCGAAGACCGAGGCGGGGTTGGGACGCGAAGCGTCCAGGGGCAGAGCGCCTAGTTAGTTTAATATTTTTTAAAAGAAACGTTTTATGGAAATTGGAACAAAATGTGTCATCTTGTTTTGCGGTAGATTTGAATCTACACAAAAACTTTATAGTTGTCTTGTCTTTTATGTATCCCTTCCATACAATCTTTACACTAAAGTTATTAAATATAAATCTTGTCTATTAGTGCCCGCATAGGCACGAGGACTGTGCGTGGACACGAGTCGTGCACAATATAACATTGTAATAATAATAATAATGATTTATTTTGTTTTTTGCCTTACTGGACTGAAACTATTTGCATAAATACGTTAATTCCTTGTACAGTCTTTTTGCGATCACTCTCTATTCGGTGACGAACGTTTCGCCTATTTTTCAGGCATTTTCAAACCGTTTATAAAAATTTAAAAACGATTTGCATTTGTTTAGTGCCCGTCAAAAAACTATAAATCACACAATAAACACTCCACAAACATTAACACACAAACTCGAACACATGTAATGGAGCGTAAATATGCCGAAGTGGTTTCTTTTAAATGAGGAAATCGCGCACGTGCACTCTGTCCCGTCCTTGTATCCTTGTGCTTAAGTTAATTACTAATAATCATCTAATAAACCACTGACCGCTGGTATATTTGAACGTTTATTGACATATTTTTGAGTAGCAGCTACTTCCTGGGTTTCTTAGCGAAATCTTGTACATTCTCAAAAACAAACAGTAACAAAAAAGGACCGCTATTTTATTTTATAGAGTTATTCGATACTATAAAACACGTAGATTTAAAAGTATTTTTACAGTGTTATTCACTTTCGCGCCATGGCTTTTTATTTATCTCTCCTTAACAAGGCCGTAGCCAGGTCAGGTTAGGACCGGGAATTTGAATTTAAACCCTCTTAAAACGTTCACTTCTAAGGACGCACATGTGAGCGTGACACTGAACACTATATGAGAAGCGGCCGACGCACAGTGCTTCGCACGCCAACTCCATATTGGGAGAATTTTCGATACACAGAGCAATGCGTGTTTTGTTAAAGTATTTTTGTTGAACCTTCGTAGTTTTCTTATTTAATAGATAAGATCAAGCTCACAAGAGAGTAAGGGTAACTACTGCATCCATGTGCATTGTAAGTTGTAGTTTAATAAAGTAAATCTATTAGTAATGCATGCAATGCACAATGATGTAAAATATGTTGCTAGATCTTCTGTTGTGTTGTCTATTTTATAGTTTAACTAGCTAAATACCCGTGCTTCGCTACGGGGAACTGTTTTGCATCACTATGTTACACAATTGTAATATTTCTCCCTCATTTTTTTATTACATGTATTTTCAATTAGTTTGGTGCGTTTTGTTCATTGGCTGCCCGTCAATCGTCTTCGTCAAGGTATGTTTGCTGAATAATTTAAATCAATTAAAAATAAAGAATTCAGAGTGAAGATCGTCTTCTTTTTCAACCATAATTCTACAGACTGGTAAATCACAGTCTTAGCTGGATGTTGCGGATCGAACAGATACGACTTTAATATGCGCATGCATAGATCGGGATAGATTTTATCAGCTTTACGGATTTAAATATTTCCTTAAAATTAACAAATACCAAATTTCAGATCTTTAGCTTTAAGGAAAGAAAACCAATTAATATTTATAGTTTTTAGGGGTTGTTATCACATTTTCACCCCTTAGCAGAACGTGACAAAATGTAAAACTGGGTTTATTTTTTCTATGTATCCTGTAATAAATAAATTTACAAATTATCAGATCTCTAGCTTTAAGGAAGGTATAAAAATGTTTATTTATTGTTTGTAGGGGTTGTTATCACACTTTCACCCCTAGCAGGCGAAATGTAAAACTGATTTACTTTTTGTATCTTGTAAGAAATAAATGTACAAAATTTCAGCTTTTTGGCTTTAAGGAAAGTATAACAATCGGGATGGATTTGATCAGCTTTACGCATTTAAATATTTCCTTAAAATTAATAAATGCCAAATTTAAGATCTCTAGCTTTAAGGAAAAATTACCAATTAATATTTATGGTTTAGGGGGTTGTTTCAACCCTAAAACGCGAAATATTTCAAAATCCTTTCTTAGTGCGCCTCTAGCACCTATGACCAATATGTGTACCAAATTCGACGTTTCTAGGCCATATGGTTTTTGAGATATAAAAAAAACAATATTTATGGTTTTAGGGGTTGTTTCAACTCTTAAATACGAAATATTTCAAAATCCTTTCTTAGTGAGCCTCTAGCACCTATGACCAATATGTGCACCAAATTCCATGTTCCTAGGCCATTTGGTTTTTGAGATATAAAACAACCAATATTTATGGTTTTAGGGGTTGTTTCAACCCTTAAATACGAAATATTTTAAAATTCTTTCTTAGTGCAAATCCTAGGCCATATGGGTTTTGAGATATAAAACAAACAATATGTATGGTTTTAGGGGTTGTTTCAACCCTTAAACGCGAAATATTTCAAAATCATTTTTAGTGCGCCTCTAAGGCCAATGTGTGGGATATGTGTACCAAATTCCACAATCCTAGGCCATATGGCTTTTGAGAAATAAAAAAAAACAATATTTATGGTTTTAGGGGTTGTTTCAACCCTTAAATACGAAATATTTTAAAATCCTTTCTTAGTGAGGCTCTAGCATCTATGAGTAATATGTGTACTAAATTCCATGTTCCTAGGCCATTTGGTTTTTGAGATATAAAACAACCAATATTTATGGATTTTAGGGGTTGTTTCAACCCTTAAACACGATATATTTCAAAATCATTTCTTAGTGCACCTCTAAAGCCTATGAGCAATATGTGTACCAAATTCCACGTTCGTAGGCCATATGGTTTTTGAGATATAAAACAAACGTTATTTTTTTTAGGGGTTATTTCAACCCTTAAATGCGAAATATTTTAAAATTCTTTCTTAGTGCAAATCTAAGGAATATGAGCAATATACGTACCAAATTCCGCATTTCTAGGCCATATGGGTTCACTTTGACCGAGATGTTCAGCAAGCAATGACATTCATTTATGTACACACGCTTAACATGTAAAATTATTACCTTTTCATTTAGTTAATTAAAAGCTCTTTTTATTTAAAAACACAGTAGTTTTGTTCTCCCATTTTCAACATACATACAGTAATTAATTAACCTTTTCGGAACTAACATAGTCCAAGTCCTAATTCATGCTCAGCCTAGGTTATTTCCAGTTTGGGACAATGCGTCTGGCTTTGTACGCCTAGAGACGTTCCAATACCGCCAATTATCCGATATTCGGTATCGATACCGTATCAGAACTGCGGTATCGATACCACTAGAATATCGGATTAAAAGTATCGATACCGTAAGTATAAGAATAACTCAGAGTTTGATTAAATATTACTTATTTAATAATTGACCGAGCGAAGCGAAGTCTCCGTTTTAGCTCGACCGTTCGGCATTTCGTCTGTGTGTCTGTCTGTCTCACGATTACGGCCAAACGCCTTGACCGATTGTGATGACTTTTTGCATGAACGTTCCTTATTCCTACACAGTGCCCCCTAAAAGAAAATCTTGAGCAGTTAAAGCTCAAGAAAAGAAACAAAACGAGAACCGGAAACCCCGGAATCGCGAGAATTGCAAAATAATGTTTCACTGGCTAAACCTTCTGCTTACTTCCTTACTGGCTCACTATTTTTAACCTAAGCTCAAAACCACATTTGTTATTTCAACGAGCGAGGTCTACTGTTCACAGAACTACTATTAAATATTATTGTAAGCCATGGCCTTCTGTATAGTTTAGAAGACTTAGTGTTTTAACTGTACCTTTAATTTATCCGTTGGATTTGACCCTCTATCTGGCAAAGAGTACCTCGGATACTTTAACAAGCATTTTTTAAATAAAAATTTGTGCGCCTAAAGTAATATTTAAATAATAAGTCATATTATATATCATTGTACTCAGGACATTCTAAAGATTAATTTGGTATATAGTTTATTACATTGTGACACAAAATAATCATAGTTAGCACACTCTTTTTCCAGTTCTTCAGGCTGAAACTGTAAATTTGTCTTACTGTAATAGCCTACGTACTTTATAATTTGTGTATTATATGTTAGATTAAATGGTAAATTAAAATATGTTTAAATTCTATAGCCTTATTTTTTTTAAACAAACATTTATAGTTTGTTTAGAGTTGCTCAGAGAGTCAAGCTCACATGTGCGTCTTTAGCGTTGAACGAGTTAGTAGGCATTTGCGAGTATATTACGTTTTTAAAACGAAGATTGAGATATTTGTGTTGTTAAAATAGTAGTTTAGGACAAACACTGTGTATTATTTTGCTACTTTACAGTACATTTTACGATTCGACGCTAAAAGCTGATTTTATTTAATTATGGACAAACTTCTCACTGATGCTTGCAATACAAGATTTTATATATGTTACCAACAGTTTATGATATACTGTAATGAAATGAAATACTATAAATATAAAAATTTTTAAATAGGTTTGACTTTGAACAGTTGAACCGCAAAATAATATGAATTAGGCTAACTAGTAGTTCTGTGAATAGTAGACCTCGCTCGTTGAAATAACAAATGTGGTTTTGAGCTTAGGTTAAAAATATTGTGCCAGTAATTAGAAGGCTTAGCCAGTGAAACATTATTTTGCAAATCCCGAGATTCTGGGGTTTCTAGTTATCGTTTTTTTATTTTCTTGTGCTTAAACTGTTAAACATTTTATTTTAGGGGGGGGGGGGATTGTGTTTTATTTAGGTTAATAATGCGTAAGGTAGCTAAAAATATCGCATTATTGAGGGAAAACATAGAATTAAATATTTACATACTTAAATAACTAAAACTTAACAATGTATTTACAATTCCATATCATATTCCAATATTAGAAATAATAAAAAAACAAACGATGTTAAAGCGTCGTGATATTGATCTCAACCCTTGTACCAACACTTTCCACGCTGTCCATCGGTCATTTTTTGTATGTCCTTTATCGCCGCAAGGTTTCATTTGTTTCATCTCATTTTGTAATTCAAGTAAAGCTAAGTCAAATACTTTTATAAATAGGAATTTACAAGCATACAGTTCAATTCTTTGATTTATCCTCTACACTTTCTTATAATAATATGTCATTTTTGGGCAAAGGATATATTCCTAAATTACTATTCAAAACAGGCCTATTTTTGTTAGCAGTCTTGTAGTAGGAACATCAAAACTGGTGTTTTTAAATTAAGAAATTTGAAATTGATAAATATTTTTATACAGTTCTATTTAGAACTAAATTACGAAACTTTTTTACGATTATGAAAAAAATTACAAAAAATGTTTACTACTTTTTATGTAGGCCTAAAGTTGAACTTTTTCCTTTCGTTACTGAACATGCTTGTTTCTTGAGCTAATAACTTTGTTAATATTACTTCAATCATTTTTTTCCTCGCATATATGAATTCTTTGAACCTTTATCTACAAAAAAAGCTACGGGACACTTTTGAATTGGTTTAGAATAAACGTATAAAAACATGGTTGAAATACAAAAACTTGGACGATTTTTAACAAATTTGAAGTTTACGGCCATTTTCTGAGCTTACCGTTAGAGATAAGGAAAAAAATCAAGAATACAAATTTGTTGATAATCTAATTTGCTACTGGCAAAGTGTTATTAGTTTTTAAATTCGACCTACGGTTAAGCCACAAACTGACTTTGGAAAAACGCTTACACTGAGAGAAACGGTCCGGCCGCCATTTTTATTTTATTTAAGGGGTTAAAAATGAAAAATTGAAAAAACCGTATACATACATGGATCGGCCTAGGAATAAGGAACACTCATGCAAAAAAACATCAAAATCGGTCAAGGCGTTTGGCCGTAATCGTGAGACAGACACACAGACGAAATGCCGAACGGTCGAGTTAAAACGGAGACCTCGTTTCGCTCGGTCAATAATTGTATCCGACTTCAAAGTAGGGAAGGCGGAACCAGTTATCGGGTTTTTTCACAATCGGTTTAACTTAGCGGTTATAACTGCTCCAAAAAACGCCCAATTTGTTCCAAATTTGGTACACACGTTGGTTTTTTAAGTCGCTCCAAGTTCGTTAGCAAAAAAACCATCAACCTGAAGCACGTAAGCAATATTTTTTATATTATTTAACACGTTCACTGCTACGCAAATTTCGTATTTCCTATGCAAGGAGCGCTGACCTTTTATTTTACATGGGTAAATATATCAACATTTTTAAAATATGGAAATTGTTCTTTAACACGATCACTGCTACGCAAATTTCGTATTTCCAATGCTAGGAGCTGACCTTTTATTTTTTACATTTATAGCCTAAATGAGTAGAAATTACTTTATTTTTTATTTTTGAACCTTTCTTCGTAATAATCACTAACGAGTATCTCCTGTGGTCGAAATGCGACCAATTTTGATGTAAAGTAACAAAATTCAACATGTTTTTCACCTTTTTAATTTATTAAAAGTATTCAAATTCTCAATTAAATTGCCATCTCCACGTATCTTAACAATATTACATTCATTTATTATCAGGGGGAGAAATAAAAAGCCTAAACAAAACTTCATAGTTCAATTATACACCAACATACACAGCGACAAATCAGACCTAAAACACATCAAAAATAACATAACCTAAATCATCTGTTGGCAGTTGAGTAAAGTAAATAACTTATTTAATTGAAACTCAATTAGGTTTAGAAGCGATTTATTTCATATTAATTTAGCCTGGTTGTGGCATACTGATGCAATTTTAAAACTCGGAATATAACCAAAATAAACATATAAATCAAATATTTAGCTGCACAGTGACTTAGAACTGGAAATTATCTTTTAAATAAAAAAAGAATCATCAAAATCGGTTATGTATTAATTTTAGGAAGTGAGTGAATGAAAAACAGGATTTTTTTTAAATATATAGATATTTTAATGATTAATTTTTTAAATATATTTATGTGCCTATATTTTTTGTAGCACATATGCTTAAAATTGGCGTGCGAAGCACGCAATGCACTGTGTATTGAAAATACTCCCAATACGGGGGTTGGCGTGCGAAGCACGCAATACATTGTGTATTGAAAATACTACCAATATGGAGTTGGCGTGCGAAGCACTGTGCGTCGGTCTCTTCTATAGTGTTCAGTGTCAAGCTCACATGTGCGTCCTTAGCAGTGAACGTGTTAAAAGGGTTTAAATTCAAATACCTGGTTCTGCCCCCCCCCCCCCCAAAGTTTTCCTGGCTATGGCTTTGCACTTGTGAAATATTTTTAATTTGTTAATTAAACAGACCCATTCATATAAACACACAACAAATTAGACCATTCTATCAAAACCTACATTTTTTATATTGAATTTTCTAAAACGTAGTACTGTAATTGACTTCGAACAACATCCCCTTACAATTCCCGGACGATCTATATTTCAACTGGTGTTATTAAATTACCGAATTATCTGAAATAAGCAATCAGGAAAATAAAACACAAGTATGAGAGTGTAAACATTGCATTGGGCTTGTATATGAAAGTAAATTATGTTTTTGTTTGAAGACAGATTTTATTTTACAAACTGTACTTTACTCACTGCTTTCTATAAGAACTGGAACAAAATTTGACCAAAAACTTTGCTCGTTTATCCATCAACGCAAACCTTAAATCCCACAAGTG
>JAGFPH010019228.1:0-11902 GCA_018207615.1 Philaenus spumarius
TACGATTGGATAATTTTAAGTGGGTTAAATTATCGTTTATGCAAATAGATGCAAATTTCTCGCTATTGTCTAGATTGTTGCGTTTGCGCCGTGAAACATGGTGTCGTGGTGTCGTATGGCCGTTAGTGGGTTAAATCAGCAGTTTCCTGGAAGATGGATAGGTCGGCGTGGTGCCATAGAGGGCCCCGCTCGGTCATCTGATCTATCACCCCTGGACTTTTTTTAGGGTTCCTCAAGCATAACGTGTTGGAAATAAACCTCAAAACTTAGATGAATTAAGAGCAAGGATTGAAAACGCTTGTCAGATAATCACAGCAGACTTGTTAAGTAATGTAAGGCGTTCCTTTGAGTCAAGGCTTTATTTTTGCCAAGAAGTAAATGGATTTCATTTTGAGCATTTAATATAAATTTAGAATTAAGGTAAGTATTTAGCTTTAGTACCAATGAAAGGTATTGTAACGTACCTAATTAAAAATCTGTGTTAATAAGATGTTTTTAACTTTGACTGGCCGCCGTTTTCGATAGAGTTAAGATAGAGACCTCTAATTTATGCCATTTTTCTTCATTTATCAAGCCCTTTAAAATGAGGTATCACTTGATGGGGGTTTGCATCTAAGATTTTTGAATTGCCCTCTCAACCCCCCATTTTGGGGTAAGGGGTGAAATGGTCGGTTACAACAAAATTCATCTCCCTTTGTCATATAGAGATACCCTGAAGCTCATTTATTTATTTCTACTTGTTCCAAAATTAAAGGGAATGGGGGACTTTTTTGACACCCTGTACAGTAGGGTAGCCATTAATTAATCTGCTCCCTTAGCTCTAGTAGGGTGTGAAGGCGTCTTTTGGACACCTTTTCCTTTATATATCCTCAAATAAAGAAATCACAAACACCCGAATCCGGTGGCCGTTCAGGCCAAGTCACATCGCCCCACAGAGAGATCAGATGTACAAACTGTGCGAGCTGTAGCTTCATCCTGTTAAAACCGCAATTCCCAGCGATACCTCTTCTCCATCAACCTTTTCCATTCTGGGCTGCGGAAAAATTCACCAACATCGAGACATATTGTTCGGAAGTAACGGCCAAGCCTTTCTCCTCAAAGAAAACATGACCTATAATGTCAATTTGTGATGCAGCACATAACACCGTTAATTTAGGAAAATGCAATGGTCTTTTGTGAAAAATTGGGAGGTTATTTTCAGTCCATCAGCAGAAATATTGGTGTTTTCCAACTGTCTAAGGCCTGTATTACACTATCAAAGTTCTTTGTCAAAGATCTTTCAAAGGTCCTCTCCTAGAGAACCTTTGATAAAAGAAATTTGACGTGTGCCAACTTTGATAAAAGATACATATTATACTAACAAATATTGCATCAAAGAAATTTGATCAAAGGTCTTTGACAAAGAAATTTCATAGTGTAATACAGGCCTAACCCAAGACCAAATTGTGTTTGCATTAGGAACGGCATTGTTCCACAGAATATTGAAGCGTCGTCGAAAAGCTCTTCACATTGTGATCACTGATCAGTCCACCAAACCATGTTTTTAACTGAAATGGTGGGAATGAAAGAGAGAAAGACCATTTGTACCACCACCATCCTAGCATTTACCCCTTGTAGCTGGTTAATCGGTTTTTCCCCACACTGTACCTTACACACCTGTTTTAGCTCTTAAGCCTGATCTAGTAGCATTTATAATACAAAGCATTCATGTATAGTAATTCATGAATAGTAATGAGTGCCTAGTTATGCATGTTAAAAGTTGTAATAATGATAAAACCTGTTCTACTAACATACCTACATTTCACTAAGTGAACCAATAACAATAACTGCGATGGGGATACAAATTATACATTGGTGTCAGGGACCAGTAAAACGATGTCCTTCCCAAATGTGGATTTACTATATTTTTTATGTAAAGTTTACGAAACACCACTAATTTTTCCCAAAATTTTAGCTGCAGTACTTTTGGAAATGAAGGGAGAGAAAGGGATTTTTAGCAACATTTTTGGTATTATCTTAAAAACAATATATCAACAAATTCTAAAAAATATATTTATGAAACCCTTATATAAATCCCTTCTAAACGATATCCCCACATGGCAGAATTACAAAATTTTAGTTTATGGTCATTTTGTATCAAATTGCCAAATGAAAAATAAATTTTGAACCTGCATGTCTCAGATTTACAAGATTTTTTTGTGTATTGGTTGTACCAACTAAATACATAAAGAATTAAAATTTGTCATATATTTTAATTGAGTAGTTTTTTAATATCGATTTTTGAAAATTGCGGATATTTGGGATGAATGTAACCAATATATGTCGGAATAAATCAAAAAAAATTTTAATCTATGATGTTTTTGAGTTTTTCTAAATTCAAAATTTTGAAAAACAAGTAAAAATTTTGTTTTGTTTTGAGGTTGTCATGTTACATATCAAATGAAAGCCCATGCAATAAGCTTTAAAATGAGCTATCAAACATCTCTACAGCACCATCGGTTGTGAATCTACGAGCATTTTTGTGATCCCAAATATTGTCCAATTCGGCTTGTTCCACAATTTTCAAAAGTCGATATTAAAACTACTCAAGTAAAAACTATTTAAAAAAAAAAAAAATAGATTTGTGATGTATTTAGTTGGTGTAGATAATATACAAAAAAACCATGTAAATCTGAGTCATAGAGGTTTAGGTCTCTGGTGATTTCATATGGAATGACAGTTTATGCATAATAAAATATTCTCAGAGTTCTGATTATAAGGAATGTATGTGAGTTAGCATGCTTTATAACTACAGTCAACTCCCGATTAAACGGGATCGTTTTATACGGGTTGCGGCTCAACCGGGATCGTCAACCGGGTCGAGAGACGAGACAGGTGGTGGGACGAGAACTGAAAAAATGCGGGTGAGAAGAGGGCTACTGCAATCACGAGTAGCATCTATTCACGTTTTGTTAGAGAATAGAGTAGCAGTTATAATCTGCTACTATAGAGTAGCAATTACTAAGTAGCAGTATTGACGTAACATCTCTAGCCAAAAGTGACACACGGCACAGCTCTGAGTTACGTCGAAGGTCTTCTTATCTATTTAGACGGTCAAGGTGATGCATCATTATGTGACAAGCTCGTGTTACGAAAAATAAGATCCACAATTTTGAAAAAGGAAGCAAACGCCAAAAAACTCTGACGGACTATTTTAATCGTTGTTGAACATTCTGGACTATTTCAATCGTGTTTGAACATTGTAAATAATATATTGCTGTACTGCTATTTCAATCTAAACAATGCTGTGTTTGTAGTTTTTTATACGTTTTAGGAGTGATTAAAGGTACAGTATAACCATTATGTTTATAATTCTTGCATAATACTGTACCTTGTATTTAGGCCCTATACCATAACGAATTGCTTTAACCGGGATTTCACATTATCCGTGATGGTCTTGCCGGTAATTATCCCGGATAATCGGGAGTTGACTGTATACCGAATTTCATTGTGATGCCTTTATCCGTTCCCAAGAAAATCAGACAGACATAGAAAAACAAATGATCTTATAAGGATTCTACTTTTAGGTACATAACCCTAAAAGTATAATTTTAAATAATTGCATAATACATTATATAAATAATGTTATTAGATATTAAAGAAAGGTTGAGGTAGCCTGTTACAAAAACAAATAAAATATCCGGAAACTAACGGTTAAGCCACAGCTTAGTAGACAATACTTGCAAATAAGCTCCTGAATAATTTAACAAATCATAACTACGCACTCATTTGTAATGTTTGTGTATTCATGCAATTTTTATATTAACAGATTAGTTTCAAGGACACATGAACGCACACAAAGCTCCTTCCCATGCTGTAAAAAAAAAACATAGTCTAATTAAGTTCCCGGCTCCCATTATCTTCTCCTATCACTCACATTATCTTGATCTCCTTTATCGGGTATGTGATATGTGTCGATTATGACGCTGAATCTCTCGCCCATGTAATTAGGATTCTATAAAAATAATCAGTTACAACTGTAAAACACCTAAATTAAATAAATGCGTTATTTTAAAACACCTTCTGACAAAGAACACAAAATAATGGAACATAAATAAGAACAAGAGGTATTCCTGTAGACAAACCCCATCTGATGACTGGAATTTTTAGGTTATTTATACTGCTACTAAAACAATAACAACTATCTACCATGGGCGCCCATACCTATGGGCAAAGGGGGGGCCACGCCCCCCCCCCCCAGCTGCCAGGGAAAGGAAAATATGTATATTATATTTATCTGTATATTATATGTAAAGGTACACACTCAATGCTGTGTGGGTTAATATTTCACCTGAACAGCCAAATTGGCTTCCCAAATTTTAAAAGTTTTCTTGGTGAGGTCAAAAATATCTCTGGACTCCTTTTGCCGAAGGAGGGGAGGGTACTCCTTAACACGTTCACTGCTACGCAAATTTCGTATTTCCTATGATAGGAGCTGACCTTTTATTTTTATATTTATAGTCTAAATCAGTAGAAATTACTTTATTTTTTTATTTTTGAACCTTTCTACGTAATAATCACTAATATTTTAAAGCGGACGCACATGTGCGTCCATAGCACATAGGCTTAAAATTGCCGTATTATGTATTGAAAATACTCCCAGTACGGGGGTTGGTGTGCAATGCACTGTGCGTCGGCGGCGTTTCATAGTGTTCAGTGTCAAGCTCACATGTGCGTCCTTAGCAGTGAACGTGTTAGCCCCATACCCCCGGCCAGCCCCCCCCCCCCTAGAAAATATCATATGGGCGCCCATGTTAACTACCACTAATTAAATTTAAAATATTTAACACTAAATTTCCTTATGGACTAATTTACACATAAGAAGTATGTTTATATAGTCCATTCGTTTCCGCGTCGCACCTAAGGGATTATGAGATCCTTACACACATATTATACCGGTTACCATTAATTATTTTTGATATATTTTGACATCAAAGATTGTTACATTTTGTTGATTTATTTTTATTTTTAGTTTATTCACACATAGCATGTATAAAGTAAAATGTGCTACCCACTGGTGTAAGATTTTCTAGGTACGATTTGAGGACTTATTAATATATATTAGATTTTTTTAATACGGTAGATCAACGCTTTTTTATTAGACGGGTTTCATAAGTTTGTACATAAGACAAACATTATTGTATTGCATATAGCATTCGTTTAAAGTTATTTAAAATAACCATTTTTTAAGTATGTATTTTTGTTATAATTGATTTTATCTATTAATAAAAGTGTTTTTGTTTATATATGTTCGGAACGAATAAAACCACTAAAGATACTGCAAATAATTTATATCTTGTATTTATTTAACATTAATTGCAATGTTATCATTAATAAGTTTTCATCATTGGTGACCGAATCTATATAATATTAAAACGTCATTCTCAAATTTAAATAAAACTAATTTTAATACTGTAATATGTGTTTGACTAAAATACAAATATACTTCCTCGGCGCTACACTGTTAACTGTAACTGTATGTTGAGTGGACTCATTTTTTCTCAAAATTTAATGAAGATTACGAAAATCATATTTTAATTTGGATTATCATTCAATTTAAATGTGTCATAATTTGTAACTGTATCATGAAGCTGTATACCTGGGCGGCACAGGTCAAGGGTGTGGGGACCGGGACCACGTGAGTGTGTGTGTGCGAGAGCGAGGGTCTGCTAATCTCTTAGGTGCCAAGCTGGAACGAATGGACTATAAATGAATTTCTATATTATGAATTTTAGCATTGCATTTTTTAAGTGATCATAATTGGTTTAAACAATTAGATCTAGTCAAAGAGAATTGAATTGCCTTTATTTTATGGGACAAGATTAGAACTGTCTACTGTCTAGTCCTCTCTACTGTCTAAACCATACTATCTAAACCATACCTCTCTACTATATATTAATTACATCATGAAAAAAAACAATATTACATCGAACAATACTACATTGAACAATATTACATCAAACAATATTACATTGAACAATTTTACATTGAACAATATTACATCAAACAACATTACATCGATCAATATTAGATTGAACAATATTGCATTGAACAATATTACATTGAACAATATTACATTGAACAATATTTCATTGAACAACATTACATTGAACAATATTAGATTGAACAATATTACATTGAACAATATTGCATTGAACAATATTACATTGAACAATATTGCATTGAACAATATTACATTGAACAATATTAGATTGAACAATATTACATTGAACAATACTACATTGAACAATATTACATCAAACAACATTACATTGAACAATATTAGATTGAACAATATTGCACTGAACAATATTACATTGAACAATATTGCATTGATCAATATTACATAGAATAATATTACATCGAACAATATTATATCGAACAATATTGCATTGAACAATATTGCATTGAACAATATTACATCGAACAATATTACATACAATAATATTACATCGAACAATATTATATCGAACAATATTGCATTGAACAATATTACATCGAACAATATTACATTGAACAATATTGCATTGAACAATATTACATTGAACAATATTTAAAAAAATAATAATATACAGAAAATTAAATTAAAAATTAACAGCAAACTGAAATAAAATCAGTGAAAAGGGAATAATGATTAACATAAATTAATTAAAATAGCATGAGGAGAGGTTGTGACATGTATAATTGTGATGCATGCTAAACTGCAAACTCAATTTAAAAATTAACATAAGCCAAAGAAGAAAAAAAAACGGGTTTTCTCTGTAAGCAGAGTGAGGTATAAATACAGACACTGTACCAAAAGTCAATGTACATTTAAGCTAAAATAACTTCAGAAATTTCTATTAAAAAAATATTTTTCTTTTATATAATGCAACATCATATTTTTACACAGTTCACAAAGAAATCGAATCAGAAGAAATAAAAGAGACCTGATTCAAAATAAGTAGTGCACATTATTAAAAGTTTAAATTTAGAATTAGATTATTAAACTTAAAAGCTATATTATTAGAAATGAAAGGAAATGAGTGTTTCCATCTTCAAAGAACTATAAATTACATTTCTGACTAAATAACTTTTACCCTGACCAATCTTAGAAAAAGCTCAAACAAAACCATGCTAATTTTATTTTAGTAAATCAATCAAATTATATTGGTGAACAAATCAATGTTTAGGGAATTAATTCAATATTTAATTAAACACGGTAATATTATAACAGTTAAATATTTAATACCATCTATGCTGCTGTACCAACCACCAGCAGTTGCAAATTATGACTATAAATATTAAATTAAACGATGAATTCCTCAAATTATATTTTATTATATTATAACAAAAGAAATAACTAATTGGTTTTTGTAATCCAGCTACCGGTACAGATTTGCATTGAATATTTAATTAATTGATACAAAGATACACAAATTCGAAAACATTTAATAATAAAACATTTTTTAGAAACAGCGGTTTAGAGAAAGTTACAAGGTCATATCACGACAAGTGCATTAGAACAAGCTGCCACAATCACTCCCGTAACTTGGCGATAATTGTTATTAAGTACCAGAATACTTAGTTTTCTTACTCATCTTATCTTTAATTTAATTTTCTCAATCTAAAATTGTATTAATCTATGATTTTAAATAGTTATTTTTAACTATTTTCCTTAGAAATTTTATTTTTCCCTGACCTAACCAAAATTCCCTGACTTTTCCTATTTTCCCTGTAACTAGACACCCTGATATAGTTTTTATAAAAACAAATCCATAGAATGAGTTCTACCCAGTACAGTAGGAGGTGCCCGAAGGAAGCTTGCCCCAGGTGTCTACTCCTAGGGCAAACTATAAATTAGATAGGCCTAAACTATTGAATTATCTTATGTAGAATGGTGGGATTGGTCCGCAGAAAGATGATTTCGATAAATACTAGTTCGGATCAGCAAAATTGGTGATATGTTCCATTTTACGTGAAAAAGTAGGATAACAGAACAAGTACAGAATTTAAGTAGAACATTAAAAAATATATTCCTCCATATTTATAAGTAAATTAAAAAATTAACACAGTTGTCGGACTTGAAAGGAACTTTTTTGCTTATAAGAAATTAAATTAACTTTTGTTTATTTCTAGAAAAAATTTAATTATGTTTTTATTACATACAGTAATCCCTTGACATTCGCGTGTTTGGCCGCTACAAAAAGGAAAAAATACTGTATTAAATAGCAATAAAGTACATGCAAAATTCATAAATTATTACAGTGTATGTACTGTAATTATTATTGTAAAAATGTAACATTGTATAAATACCACGTTGGCGAGACACTCGTTTATACCACGATTTCCCTAGAACACGCCTCTGCATGAATACAAGTGGATTTGTGCAAATGAAGGTCGATGGCACTGTACCGTGCAGTGATTTAGTTAGTGACATCAATTTAGTGTACACCAAGTCAAATTAATTTAAAGAAGTGACTGAAATTTTTCGATTACCGAAAGAATTAGCTACGAAAGTTTCCGAAGTCGATCCTTCTCTCGATCCGAACGGTCAATGAAATTCAGTCGAGAACTTGACACGGCATTAGCGCCTTACAACGAAGTGCGGAAACAAAACAATCAAAGATTACAAGTTGTTTAGTTTTATTTTAGTAATTGTAGTGTTATAGATTTCACAGTGATAAATATTTCCAGAGTGGACAGTACAGTTCTTAGATTATAGTGAATTGTGTCAATGATTAGGCTATGTATTTAGTGTTATGAAACTGAAATTATAATTCTGGGGGTTAAACAGGATACTTTCTACAAAAATAAAGTACATAAAATTTAAGTAAACATTAATATTATCTTATGTAAATTAATTATAGGTATTACATACATAATGTTTTAAAAATTTCTATATGTCACGAACTTAACCTCCCTTTCCCCATAAAGATTTGGTTTCCGCTATTCACGGTTTCGGAACCTATCCTCTGTGAATAGCGAGGGATTGCTGTACATTAAAATTATGTAATTTAATCTTGTTTAGTTTTAGAACAATTTTTTTCATTTTATAAACAAAAACGTAGTAGATTTTGTTTGTTCACTTTATGCCAGTTGGTCTAATAAAGACAGGGAGTAGCATATACGGCAAATAAACTGAAGCTAGTAATCAGGTTTGAACCTACACAACTGTGTCAGAGATTCCAACTGTAGCAGACAGTACTGACTGCGCCATTCTGCTCCCTTTGAATCTCTAGTAACAATATCGGATGAGGTGGTGGGTACGTATGCTACCTCCGAGTCAGAATTTATAGTTTTGAAGATGGAGTTACTCCAAAATATGTGACATAAGTGTGTAAGTATCAACACTGTAACAATTTATAAAAAGCAAACATTTTGCATGTGCACATATGTTGTAAAAAAGAATTTACGTATTACACGATTTGCCATTTAAAAATATATTTATAGTAAAGCTGAAGGATAACTTACCGTAATAACTGTTCTACAATATGGATACGCATTCCAAGCTTCTTCATGGATCTCCATAGATCCTTTAGGTGCTAAAAGCCTTATAAATGCAGGCACTTTGCTGTAAAAAAAACCATGTGATCAGTATACTGTACCGTATTGTAATGTAACAATTTAGCAAAACATCTAATGCAGTGGAATCCCAAATGTCCATCATCACTCTGTTAGTAGGCCCATGTCTTAACAAATAGTCTAGAACAGTAACTAGAATTTCCCACCTCTTTTTTGTTTCGGATTTTAAATGCAGTTTGTTATTTTATCGACAAAATGTACAATCGTCACAACCTAATTTAAGAGCGGACAAAGAGCATCTCTTCCATTTACAATAATTAGACAAAAACCTGAGACCATCAAGGAATATTGCACAACTCTTTTAGAAAGCTGATGGAGTCTGGGATAGTCACAAGAAGCAATTATATTCACATTTAAGGCTGGAAAATAATTATTAAAGTCAAAAGTAAGATTAGTAGATCTTAGATTAGTAGTAAGTCTTTCAAGCAGATTATGTTTAGTAGTGACATGCTAAACATAAATGTTGTCGTGTCAAATTATTAAAATTTTCTGTAGTCTTAGTACGCATTGTTGGTGCTTCACTTTATGTGTAGGCTAGTTTAGAGAAGAAATACCTTATTTGCTGGAGATTTAGAAAGCCGATTGTTTCCTGTGCTTACAATATTTAATTATTACTAGCTGACCCGTGTGAAGCATTCGCATTCTAACTTACTTAAATCCCACTTAATTAAAGTACACACCGTATATTAAGTATCGTATAGTGTGTATAGTGCGTATTTAGTGCGTCATGGGCATAGGTGAGGGTTGAAGTAAAGAACAGATGTGTTTAAATTGTATATTATTTATTTTTTTAAACATAAGTTTGAGATATTTACATATTTACATAGAGTTTACAGGACTGCTTTGAATACTATGTTTGAAGTTACGATATGGTCATCTGTGATTGTTTGTTGGTGGGTTTGTTTTACACAGACATAGATGTCACTGAATGAGCGCATCCTGGAAAACGCCACATACAACTGACCGTGTGAAAAAACAGGGTCAGGCAAGTATAATCCTTCCTTTGTAAGCGCCTGTCCCTGCGCCTTATTAATAGTCATGGCAAAGGCGAATTTTATAAGAAATTGCTGCCTACTCAGTTTGGGTATTGTTATCATCAGTGTTGCCAACACCAGGAAAATATCCCAACAACTTACTTGATCTTACATCATTGTTACTTTCGGATTCTTTATTACTTTTTTTTTGTGGATTCTTTATTACTTTTTTTTGTGGATTCTTTATTACTTTTTTTTTTGTATTTTTTTCGTATACTTGTATTTTGTATATTTTTCCGGTGTAGCGGTTAAGGAAAGCTTTAAAATGATGCCTCATTCATGTAATTTGATGATGTATTAAGGAAGGTATGGCGTACCGACAAAAAAATGGCCTTGAGAAATAATATATGTGATAGCGGACTGTATTTTTTATTACAGAAATACCTTATAATCGTTGGTTGTATTTTCAATGAATAATTTATATTGTTTCTTCTCATTTTCTTGAAGGTTTAATTTCCTTTTTTGTTTTCTTTCAAATTTACGAGTCTTTGAATTGATTTATTAAGTAATAACTTACTTGTAATAAAAAGAGTAAAATTAAGCATTAATCAGAGTAATTAGTGGCTTTCTTTTTGTACAAAAGATAATTACGAGAGAGAAAAAAAGGAAAAATTTAAGAACTGTAACACACAATAACAATAGAAAATAATATGTTTTTTAACCCTTTGCACTTGGATGGCCAGTACTGCTGGCCATATATCTCAGTCAGCTCTGAAAATTTACCGAATTAGACATCCTCACAGCTCGGATGGCCAGCCTGACTGGCGGCTGGCCGCTTATGATACTGTTGTCAGCTCTGCCGCTAACTTGACCTTGCGGCGTCAACAGCTCTGAATTATTTTTCACTACAATATGAAATGTTGTTAGTGGATATTTATTTCTTGTTTAAAAATAACATGGGGTTTTAGTAACTCTTTTATTTTTCCATACAAATTGTTATTGGTGAGTTTTTGGTTTAGCTGTAAATATAAAGATATAATAGGCTTATATTTTAATTAATAAAATAAACCATTATATACAATTTATCTAACAACATTTTTGGTAGTTTAAAATAAAACTAAATCAAGTACTTGTTAACAAAAAACACTTAAAAGCAATAATAAACTAATTAACTTTTGTTCTATTAAATTATTTCTGGAAATAATTTTTTTTAAAACAACCAGTTAAGTCATAAAAAATACTATTTTTTCAAGTAGAATTTGTAAAAAAAAACTTGCCTCAAATATTGTGTATTGTCAATGTAATTCTCTAATCCAATTCAAAAA
>JAGFPH010019229.1:4789-15475 GCA_018207615.1 Philaenus spumarius
ATTAGTTGATCAAGCAAAATATCTTATCTACCAGTTAAAGTATCTTATGTGCCATAAGGTCATCATTATAGATGTGTACAAAGTAACTTAAGTGCCATTTTTAATTGATTTATTGAATTTAACTATGGTTTTAGGTTATAGTATGTAAGATACTATATCCCAGCATATGTCAAAAAAAGATTGTTGTTATTAAACATTTATTTCTCTTTTTAAAATGTTTTTTCTTCCTCCTGAAAAGTTGGCTAGTTGGTGCTTACGATACTTTGCCTTGCAGGGGACGATATGACAACATGTAAAAGCAAATATTACTATACAAGAATTTTGTTATGTATATAGTATTTATTGAGGTTTATTTCAACGACTTTTAAAATTAATTTCAGGTGAATACTTTTTTTTTATTTAAAAAAAAGCTAAGGTGTCCGATACCGGACGACCTTCCCCTAAGGGCAGGTGGGGCTGAGTCCCACCAATAATTCAGAAAAAGAAAATATTAGTTCATTAAAATAAACACTGAATTAATATGAAAACAGCGCGTGAACATGTAAGGCAAAAGCATGTTTGCGCGGCGACTGAGAGTATAAATTAGGCGGCCGGGGCTGATTTCAAACTAGCCCTAGCGATACAGCATGTAGCTTAGCGTCAAGGAAGGTTGACGTCACGCAACCCCCCTCCCTGCCCTGCCCCCCCCTCCCTGCCTGCTCCCATATGTCCAATGTAAGTGTTTCTCAGGCTTAGCCCTGAGACAGTCTACATGCAGTGACTAAGCATATTGTGCGTTACATTCTTCCTTGGTGACATTCGCATGTTTTTGTGTACAAGTCCAGTGGACTATTATCAGTATGATTTTAACTCTAATGATTTATTTATGACTGTTTTTAGTAGGTACCATCACCATCAGTATTTTTATTAATTAACAATGAATTTAAATCACGTGGACAGTTTACTTCGAACACAGTTTTCGACGTTACCATTGACGCTAAAAAAGCAAATTAAAGAGTTAGGCCCACATCAGCCCAAAGATTTTAAGCTCGTTGTAACATACCCAAAGCAAAACAGAAGCTTTTGTACCTCGTGGTTCGATAAAAAGTCGTGGTTAACTCCAAGCATTGAAAAACAAGCATTATTTTGTTTTTATTGTTTGTTTTAATATTAATAATCATAAGGGCAATGATGATCTTTGGACAAAAATTGGCTATAAGGACCTTAAACACTTAAGTGAGAAAATAAAAAATCACGAGGAAAGTAATACTCATTTGACTAATGTAATTAAATATAAAACATTAGGTACTGTTAATGTGGCAGCTCAAATTGACAATCATGTTAAAATATCAATTGAAAAACATAATCAACAAGTAACCAAAACTAGGCATGTCCTCAGTAGGTTAATAGATTGTTTAAACTTTTGTGCAGTACACGAAATAGGCCTTAGGGAACACACAGAGACAAACGACTCTTTTAGCCGTGGGAATTTTTTGGACTTGGTATCAATGATGGCCGACATGGACAGTGTTCTTTTAGATCATTTAAATAGTTCGTCTGTAGCAAAGTACACATCTCATGATATTCAAAATGAATTATTAGACTGCATGTATAGCGTTTATTTAGAAGAACTAAAAAATGACATTAACAATGCCGATTTCGTATCCATTCAAGCTGACGAGACCACAGACATCACATGAAAAAGCCAATTTGTAATTTTGTTTCGTTTTATTAAAAGGAAAAGTATTGCTGAGAGATTTGTTAGTTTTGTTGAAGTGCATGACCGTACCGGTCGCGGCCTTTTTGAAGTTTTATAAAGTAAATTAGAAGAATATAAACTTGAGGACAAACTCATCGCACAAGCTTATGACGGTGCTAACACTATGAGTAGACATACTGGAGGCGTCCAAGCTTTAATGCAAACTGTTTTTAAAAATGCTAAGTTCGTACATTGCTACGCTCACCAGCTGAACCTAGTTATAAAAAATGCCTGCTCTAATATAAAACCTGTTAAGTTATTTTTTGCTAACATTACTGGATTTTCCAGTTTTTTTTCGGTTTCCCCAAAACGTAGCGATATGCTTAGGGAAATATGTGATAAAACTTTGCCAACTGTGCCTCAAACGCGTTGGAATTTTAACTCGCGACTAGTAAGCACGGTGAAATGCCTCAGAGAAAAACTGATTGAATGTTTTGAAGAAATAGAAGAAGAAGAAGGTTGGGATGATGTTACAACTCGGGAAGCCGTTGGTTTGAAGCATCTCCTACAAAACGAGGAGTTTGTTTTCTTCCTTGACTTCTTTTACGGTGTTATGTTAAAAGTTGAAATTATGTATAATACAATCCAGAAGAAATCTTCAAATAGTGTGATGGTTAGCAATTCATTTGATCATTTTGAGAAAGCAATTAGTGACATTAGAAAAAACACAGATAAATATATGAAAAAAAACACTTTGTCGGAGCTTGCTCTCCCACCCAAACGTAAAAGACCTAATGGAAATCTCCCTGTTGTGGCGAAGGAGGTTTGTGATACAGTGTTAACCCAACTTAGGAGCAGGTTTAGTAACTCCGACATATTTAGCAGTTTTTCTGTTGAGGACCCAAAACTTTTTTTTTCCTACAGGAAAGAATTTCCCGTAACAACAATAGAGACATTTTCTGAAAACTATACCGGATTGGTAATTAAAGAAAAGCTAAAAAGTGAACTCTCAGTAATTTACAAAAATGACGCTTTTAATGAAATTGAACGTGTAAGTGAACTGTACAGTTTTTTTGTTGAGAACGATTTAAAAGAATCTTTTACTGAAACTTTTAAAGCTCTTCAAATAAACATGACAACCCCCGTAGCAACAGCGGAAGCAGAAAGATGTTTCAGTACATTAAAAAGAGTGAAAACATTTCTAAGAAATACAATGGGTCAGGACCTCTTAAATGCTTTAGCAGCCTGTTCAATTAACAAAGAAGTTATTTCAACTATTCCCAACTTCCACACCAGAGTTATAGACTTATTCGCTAACAGGAAAGAGAGAAGAGCCCAGCTACTTTATAAATAGAAGGTTGGCTGTACCTTGTACGCTTAGGATTAGATTTTAAAGGTATGTTTTTGTAATTAAAATTAATTTTTATTTAGTTACGTATTTTATTACCTACTCCTACTGTTATGTATCACAACTATAATATTTACTGTGGAAACTTGGGTTTACTGTAGGTTTGATCCTAGTTAGTATTTTAAACAAATTTAATTTTAATTAAATTATTTTTTGTGCATACAAACAAACGGCATAGTCACGCGTATATTTTTTTAAAGAGAGTTATTAACCTGATACACTTGTTTAATCAAAAAGTTATCACAGTAAGTACATGGAAGAATTTAAGGTATTTATGCATTCGCATTGGACAGGGTATGTGACGCGCCGGAAACGGGTGTGGTTAAATTTAGACGCTCGCCGCGTTCAGGTGCTACCCTGTAGAGTTCATTGCTCTTGCACAATAAGCCAGCCACTACTAGGCCAAGGTCACAACTAGCCCACCCAGTTAAAATGACTACGCGCCGCCACTGGCTTGTGGGGTTAAAAAAAATCCAAAAAACAACAGTTTGTACGTTCCTACTTCAAGATCACTAATAAAAGGCTCACATATTTTTATTGTAATAAGAAATATATCGAATTGTACAGCATATTATCATTGTATTTGGATAACCTAATAGAACTCCGATCCAATGCAATATTTTGTTCCACTGGAAATTCGACTTTTTTGGCGCTATCTATTGGGGAAACGACGGAAGCTGTTTGAAACACCAATGCTACCAATGATTTCTCCCTAGGGCTACCTCGCGGCGCGATCATGTACTATTTTCGCAACAACCTTTTTTCCGGCACACAGCCTCCGTATGGATGCAAGATCTATTTATTATTCATGATCTATGATATTATGTATAACTTTACCAACTTAGATTGTTGCGATGCCCTTGCAAGAAATTAGTTTGCAATGAGCATTGCAGTAAGGAAACCATTGTAAAATGTGAAGTTTGTTATAAAATAAAATGTTAGCCACTGTAATGTAACAATAATTATTTTAATTACAAATTTCCATTATAATTAATCAAATTCAATAATATTTCGATTAAATAATTACTGTGCATAACTCCTCTGCCACGAGACTTCTCCTTCTGGTGACATGAAGTAGTTTTTAAAATGGTCTCTTATTTATTCTCTGGGCTTGGTTGGTGGCTCTTAAGGGTACCCGTTCCAGTCTTGATAATGTTGGAGCTTGATCATCTTGTAGTGGCAATGAAGAGTTTTGTTTTTCGTGAGGAAATTGTGAAGTATACAAGCTGCTTTGACAACTTTGTCATCATTTTCAACCTTGAGCTCAAATGGTTTCCGTAAAACTCTCCATCTGGCAGATAGTATGCTAAACCCATTTTCAGAAACTCGTCGTGCTCTTGACAATCTATAATTGAATGTCGACTAATCCATGGGCAAATTCCTTCCAGAATAAGGACGCATTAAATAAGATAAGATATTTTTATTTACCATGTGTAACATACATACATAACTATTTACAGCAAAAAACAAAACAACAATCCAATTACAATTCTTCTACATAACATAACACATGGAAAATTAGGTAATCATTAGGATAAACCTGCTTAGGATTTACCATATTTTTTTTATCACTTGAGTTAGAAGAAAAAAGGAAAGAATAAAATCCTTCTGAGGTGCCCTTTACACTTAGCACTTAAAAAGTAATTATTTTAATTATAAATACAAATTTTAATTCTAAAGGGTATTATCAATAATAACAAAAATACAAATAATAATCCTTCTTTTGCTAAAAACAATATTAATAAATAACGCTAAACTTAATATTCATTACAATCAATCCTATGGTATACTTATAATTCTATTTAAAATCTTCTTAAACAAAACACATAATTTCCATACAAACTATATAACAGCCACTTTTATTTTAAAAGATACTCAATATTATTTATCCTAAACAGCCATTCTCTTATTGATTTTGAAAACTTAACAAATGTACTGCACAACTGGATCTCCTTTGGTAAAATATTGAACAATTTAGCCCCTCTAAATAGAAAACAAATTTTGAATGCAGTTAGTTTTGTTTTAGGCAAAATATTAACAATCTTACGTTTAGAATATCTTTGGGGTTTGTAATCATTATTTATTTCACCACTTGCTTTAAAGAAATCTGCAAGTACCTTGTACGCATATACAAGTATCTAAGTGGAATCAGACTTGGGAAAATTAACCAAAATATTTAACTGATTAAAGTTAAAGTTAATGCCAGAAAAAAATAACTGATTAAAGTTAAAGTTAAAGTTAATGTCTGAAAAAATTAACTTATTAAAGTTAAAGTTAAAAAAAATTAACTGATTAAAGTTAAAAGTAAAAATACGGCACGTCATAAGGTTTATCAATACGCACGCGCGACGTTTCATTTGATTGATCTCATTTTGTGATTCAAGTAAAGCTAATTCAAATACTTTAGTGAAATAATAATTTACAAGTATACGGTTCGATTCTTTGATTTATTCTCTACACTTTCTTATAATAATATTTCATTTTGGGGCAAAGAATAGGGGAAATGCTTGTACCTTGGGCCACCCCAGGTATTTCTCTCTCCATGCAGGGAATTTCGGTTTTGAAGGCAGCAGTGTAGTGGCATCCCTGTAGGAACCTTTCTGAGCTAAAACTCCAATGTATAACCCTAGTTGTTGTCTAGACATGAGTGAAAGTTTGTTTAACAAGTGCAAAAGTAAATATTTTTCGACTTAGTTACAGCTTCATTATTCTTAAGGTAAATATATTATGAATACTTTAATACTTGATTCATAAAGAGAGTTCTTTTAGGCTTAAAATGACACTATGCTTAGGTTTCTAGATAAACTTTTTGTTGAGATAACTTAACCTAAAAAATTTTTCTACCATCATTGTACCATGGGTCACAAACACACCTTGTACCTTGGGCCGACCCAAGATACAATACATAAATTCTTACAAGGTCTTTGTTTCTTCATTTTAGATGCCTAGGAGCAAGGAAGGGAACAAACGCCCGAAAGTGTCTGTTGCAAAACTGCAGGAGGCTATTAAGCTTGTCCTGGAATCAGGAAATTCAGTTAGAAATGCGGCAAAACAGTGCAATATATCACGCACAACACTGCAGAGGCATTTTGATGCTCACGTAGGAAGTGGAAATGATGAATTTGAATATAGAAACAACAGTTCAATTCATCAAGTGTTTACTAAGGAAGAAGAGGTGTGTCTGCGGGATTATTTATTAACTGCCAGCTCTATGCACTATGGATTAACAAAACAAGATTTGAAAAAGCTGGCATATCAGTTTGCGAAGTCTAATAATAAAAAGTATCCGGCATCGTGGGAATTCAATTGCCAAGCTGGAGAGCAATGGCTCGTCGATTTCCGCAAACGAAACCCGGAGTTGTCACTAAGATCCCCAAGACCTACGAGTATCGCTCGAGCATCGGGTTTTAACAAACCAATCGTTCAGTTGTTTTTCAACAAATATGAAAGTGTACTGGCCAAATATAAACTAACCCCAGAAAAGATTTACAACATGGACGAGACGGGGGTATCGTCTGTATACACTCCTCCAAAGGTTATAGCCTCAAAAAAACTAAAACAAGTTGGAGGGATTACTTCAACTGAAAGAGGATTTAATACCACAATGCTTGCGTGCATAAATGCAGTCGGAAATTCAATTCCGCCGGTTTTTGTATTCCCTCGAGTTAATTTCAAAAGTCACATGCTTCATGGAGCCCCGCCTGGAAGCCTTGGCACTTGCCACATTTCTGGCTGGTCTAACACCGACATCTTTTTAGAATTTTTGAAGCATTTCATTAAGCATGTGAAACCAAGCAAGAATGATAAGGTAGTTCTTATTATGGATAACCACGAGTCACATATTTCTATTGAGGCCATTGAACTTGCAAGAGATAATGGTATTATTATGCTAACCATACCACCCCATACAAGTCACAAGCTCCAGCCTCTAGATAGGGGAGTCTTCGGTCCATTTAAAACCTATTACAATGATTGTTGTAAAAGCTGGTTTTTGTCAAATCCAGGGAAACCGTTGACAATTTATAACATTGCGAGTATCTGCGGTAAGGCCTACCTATTAGCTTTTACTCCTTCAAACTTAATGTCTGGGTTTAAATCATCTGGCATGTGGCCTTTTAATAGGAATATATTCTCTGACATGAATATTCAGCTAGCCTCGTAAGTGACAGGCCCAACCCAGAGTCTAGCACTTGTGACACCTCCCCTCAGATCACCACTTTGATAAACGCTGAAGAACTGGTCGATGACCCAGGTTTTCCCCCTGATCTTTCTAACTCAATGGTTGTCTCTCCTGCCACAGGTCCTATTATTAGGCATATAGATGCTTCCGCTCCGGGCCCCTCATCATCATCGGATCCCGCTCCTTGCAGTTCTCGTAGCACGGTGGTTTCCACTCCAAAGGACAAAACTATCAAGCTAACTCCTAAATCGGTAGAGGAAATAAGACCATTTCCTAAAGCAGAAAGAAGAAATCCTGCTATTAAGGGTAGGAAACCTGGTCGATGCAGAATCCTAACTGACACCCCCGAAAAAAATGAAGTAGCAATTGAGGCAGATAAACGAAAAAAGAAACTGCTGTTGAAAAAAATATCAAAGTGAAAGAAATCAAGCCTAAATCTAGAATTTCACTGTTTGATGATGAACTTAAAAAGAAGAGTTCCAAACAAAATAAAAATAAAGTTAAGAAAGTAGGTGGTATCATACTTGTGGTATGAACATAAAAACTGATGTTTTCAAAATAAGAAATTGATATATATTTGTGTACAGTTCTATTTAAAACTAAATTACGAAACCTTTTTACATTTATGAAAAAAATTACAAAAAATGTTTACTACTCTTTATGTAGGCCTAAAGTTGAACTTTTTCCTTTCCTTACTAAAAATTTTTGTTTCTTAAGCTAATAACTTTGTAAATTTTGCATCAATCATTTTTTTACTGCCATATATGACTTCTTTGAACCTTTCTCTACAAAAAGCTATGGAACACTTTTAGATTGGTTTATTATTAATTACTATATTTTTCAAATTTTTGAAAACATTCTTGCACACACACCGAAATGGCTTGGCGTTGAAAAACATTAAAAGTACATCGTTTCGACGTGTGGGTGATAATTAGGATGTATTTCATACACGCTTTTTTGACATGTAGGTGGGATTTAGCACCATACTAATACATATTATAAAGCTGGAAGTTTTGCTTGTTTGTTTGTTTGAAATTTAATCACGGGTTAACTGCTTGCCCAATTGAGGTGAAATTTTGTAGGAAGATAGCTTAGGCCTATGTACCTGAGAAGGACAGGTCTATTCCGGTTTCGATAATCTGAATAATTATTATTATTTTTTGCAAAAATTAAATGTTTAAAAGCTCACATTTTCAGCTGTTCATTATAAACTGAAATGCATGTTATATTTCATTGGGTTAAAATTAAAACAGTTGTTTGTTTACAGTTGATTCTGCTTTCAAATAATTTGTATATAATTTGTAGGTTATGTGTTTTTTTAGAAGTAAACGAATAATGTATTAAAACCTTGTTTCATATTTCGTTTTACGTGCTCAAATGTTTCTTATATCCACAAAAGATTTATAAATAATGTCAAAGAATATTCAGAACTATAAGTAATACAAAAGAATGTCTATCTGTAGAGCTGTGGTTTATATTTTTTGTTTGCTGTTTTGTTATTTAAAATTTTAATATACCGTATAGTTCATCGTGTTATACGTTTTTGGGTATAAAATTATAAATTTTGATAATTAATGGGTCGTAGCACTTCTGGGTCATGATTTTGGATAGACATTTTGAAAATACCGTGTGTGTAGGATTTATGGTTTTCTATGTTTTTGAGTTCAGGAAAAATTGTTTAGCCCCGAGCGAAGTCGGATAACGCAGCTGATATTTTATAAAGTTAAATTTATCATAAATAAATATAACTACACCATATTATGTACCATTATAAATTTAACCAGGGTGTGTTTACATAAATAGTGTGGCACTTTTGGCGTATTATTTCTAATAATTAATCTAATGGTCTCTGTCCAATTCCATTTTAGAAAATGGAGAGGGAGAAGAAAAGAAGAATTATGACTGATGAAGAACTCATGGAAGAACTTAGATTGGTTCCTTCTTCAGAAATAGAGGCTGAGGATGAAGTAATAGAAGAGAGAATCTTATGGAAAGAGACATCGAAGAAGACCACGTAGAAGACGACGTATTTGACGATTCAGATGCAGATCCCGAATTTATACCGTCAGAAGACGAAGTTGAAGACTTTTCTAGTGATAATTTTGAAGCTGAAGAAGCTGATGAAGGAATTCGACGTGTAATAGCACCACCTATTGACTTCCAGCAACCACCAACCTACCTCCAGAAACAACCTGCCTCCGTCTCGACCTGTGAAATCTGCTCCTAAGTCCAAGCCAGATGCCTCTAAGCCAGATGAAACCAAAGAGAACCACTCATCTCGAGTCCGACTCATTAAGTTTGATTCGCCAGAAATCACTGGTAAAAACGGCTATGAATGGAAAACGGCTCCTCTCCATTCACAGTCAAGCAAGACTCGACGTAAAAACATAATTTATACTAGGCCCGGTACAGTAGGTAATGCCGCGAGATCGAGTACTCCAAAAGAGTGCTTTACCTCTCTTTTTTCGGCTGACATGATGGAGTTGATAAAACAGCATACCAACGAAGAGATTCAGAGGCAAAGGTCTAGATATAAGACAGAGGGACACACCACTTTGAAAGATCTATGTACGTATGAACTAAATTGTCTGCTTGGTGTTCTTATTATGGCTGCAGGTCTTTGTGATAATCATTTAAGTGTAAGAACCATGATGGACACACATTTGTGTGGTGAAAAGTATCACGCAGCTTTTTCATGATCCCGTTTGGAATTTTTACTAAATTGTCTCCGCTTTGATGATCGAGCAACTCGAGAGGATAGAAGAGCTGAGAGTAAACTAGCTCCAATGTCTACTGTTTGATCCATGTTGCTAGAAAACTGTACAGGAAGTTAACGCCCTGGTTCATATTTGACCATTGACGAACAACTCGTTGGATTTCGGGGAAAATGCCCCTTCAGGGTGTACATGCCATCCAAACCCAATAAATATGGGATTAAAATTTGTATGATGTGTGATAACAGTACGAAGTACATGATAAGTGCAATAATACACCAAGGAAAAGGTTCTACTCCCCCTGATGTTCCTCAAGCTGAATACATAGTTCTGCAGTTAGTAGACTCAGTGAAGGGTACCAACAGAAATATTACGTGTGATAATTGGTTCACAAGCATTAAATTATCTGAAAAATTGTTGAATGATTGTGGTTTGACTTTGATTGGAACGATTAAAAAAAATAAAAGAGAGCTCCCACCAGATTTCACAAATCCAAAATTTGTTAGGCGAGGAGAAGGGACAATTTTGTTTTTATTCAACAACGATATGACTGTCGTTTCTTACAAACCTGAGAAGTAACAGGTGTCAACAGCTCATGACTGCGATTCTATTGACCAAGTTTCGGGAAAACCAGAAATAGTATTGAACTACAATTCCACTAAAGGTGCAGTGGATACATTTGATCAAATATGCCAAAACATTAATG
>JAGFPH010019230.1:764-11882 GCA_018207615.1 Philaenus spumarius
AAAACATAAGAAACCATTAAATTACACGGTTCAAATGCACGTGGGGATTTTACCGTAGGGCAGCTTCTGATCCGAGTTTGAGGGCAGGAATGCGCGATTGTCCACTGAGACCGAAGCGAATCAGTCCATAATCCAAAGCCACAAGGTCGATGTAAACTCGCAAAGCGTGTTTTTCAGCTGCGAGAGGAACGGAACAGCGCGTGATCTGGGGATGGAGGCTGAGGTGGTAACAGATTCTACAAATATATTTCGGGAATAGACCAATTTACCAAATAGTTGGAAGAAATCCTAAAACATATAATCTTAATTTTGTAAATTCGCACAACTCACGTCAGCGGTTCAGCTGTTGGATCGAATTATTTTATACAAAATGTTGCTAATATATAACCTAAACAACAAACTGTTTAGTGTTTGTGTCACTAAAATCTAAAATCTATCACAAATCGTTTATGATATTTTATCTTAAATCTAACACCACTGGGCTCTGAAATGTTGATCTAACAAATAATTTATTTTAAATTTCCACTTACTTATATCCCTACCTCTTTATTTATTTCTTACTTAAATATTCGCCTTACCTTATTTTAAATACCAATTTAGGGGGTATTCCATAAACCCTAGACTCCCTGGTAGAGTCTCCAACAAACTAGACGCAACCCCCTCCATCAGCTACTCCTACTTACGGCACTGTAATGTTATAATATAAACCAATGTAATTAAACCTAAAGAGAGGTAATTATAATTTTAGTCAAAGCTAATTAAAATAAATGTTGTGTTTTTAAATCCTGCAGCATATTATAATATCACGAGAAGAATTTTATTCATATGAAGGATTCAAAGGACATGTTTTTAAAAGTTTACACTCGACAGCGTGTTAACCTCAAGTCATTATTTTTATGCACTCACATGTAATTTCTATGTGCTTAACGTACCGTAAAGAAGTATATAATTATACGTTTTAAGGCATACAAAATAATTGTATAAAATATTGTCCCAAATTTCACCAGGATATTCTATAAGTAAAAATAAGAAAACAACATTCAATAAACATACGTCCGGTAATGCTTGGTTCTCGAACTATCCGACATTTGTTGATTTACTAAGCACATAAATAACTAATTGAGCTTGACTTGTGAGAAAGTAACTTAGATAAAATAAAACCTGAACACAAAATCTCACAATAAATACGTTTACTAACCTCAAACGCGTTTCAACGACAATGTCGCCATCCTCAATGATGCACGGGCTACTTACAGTAACCAAACTATAACTGATCTAACAGTGTGACAACGCACCGTATAAATACCTAAACAGAAGGGGCGTACCCCACAGAAGGCGTTAACCTATGCTAAGGCGTTAACCACCGCCTACCGTTAATCAAATATCTTAACAATAACAATATAACTTAAATAATATTGCTAAACTAATATTAATATTTAACAAAACATAGCATTATTACATTAATAAAGAATTCTGTAAAGAACCTAAATTCATTATTCACAATTATGTTACGGTATTTGTTAATATAAAAAGTTTCCCAAGAGTCCAATATGTTGGGTTTAGTAACATTTTTTAACAGTTTAGAATTTTCTATTTTAAAATGATGATTTTCATCTAAACAATGATTAGCCATAGCAGATTTATCAGGCCTATTATATTTTAAATCAGAAAAGTGTTCTTTACCTCGTATCTTCATACTTCTTATGGTTTGACCTATATACTTTTTAGGACACATTTCGCAGTTAATACTAAAAGACAAAACATTGTTTTCCCTTAACACATTCACATCTAAAAACGGTAAGTTGCAATCTTTTTCAATTTCCTTAGTGAACTTTATCGTGGAGTTAAATCCATCGATAGCATCACAAAATTGATCAAGATTGTCGTTTTTATCAAATACTTCGAAAATATCATCCACATAACGAACCCATTACTAAGCACATATGTTACGAAATGAAATGAGTTGTTAGGTATTTTAGTTAGACAAAAATAATGTTTGTAAATGTTTAACAATAGTAGAATTGCATTAGAAAGCACAATTAAGTAAAATATAGTAGGTAGTTATGTAATTAGAAATTATGTAAATCGCAGAGTTGCAATTTTAAGTAAGCCAACATCTAAGTAAGAATAGACGGGAAAACTAAGTGGGGGCAAGAGTTTTTAAATATAGAGGAATGATTATAAAGTCCTTGTGTGAGAAGCCTAGGGAGGCCGGATGCTTTTTGAGACGCCGACGTGGGCGTCCAGAGACCAGGGAGGCTTTTCCCGTGAGGGACGTCAGGGCAAGGGAGCTGCGCAGTTTTTGGATATTAAAATAACAATAATTGTTTTATGTACGTTCTGAGTTAAAATCAGATTCTGTGTGTTGCTCTATTGATAGAGTTGTATAATATATAGTCTATATATTTTAAAAGAATTCATATTTGGGAAGTAGAAATTTGAGCTCAGTTTTGCTAGTAGTGTAAAGTAAATGATTTAGACCAAGGTGTAGTTTTTACACATTGTAGAATCAAATGTATTGTAGTAGATCTTCCGAATAAAATAGTAGTTTACGTATGATATATTTTTGTACCCTCTCCATAGAATTAGAGCCAAACGAGTAGCCACTTCGTGATAGATAATATCTTTGGATATGTTGATCTCAAATTTGGTGTTACGTAACCAGAACGTTCTTTAATGGCGTCTGTTTAACATTTTTAATTTTAAATAACTCGAAAACCACTGACTTTACAAAAACATTAAGAAATAATAAAACAATGTTTTTTATGACAAACTGCGTTTTAAATTTTCCCCACAGCTCAAAAGATAAACGAGTTATCGGCTAAACAACTAAAAACATGATTTCTTGGTAGTTGTCTATAACAATACAGAAACAACAATAGTGCAATTGAAAACTAGCAGTGCTTTTTATAAACAAACTAAAGAAACTGTTCAAAGTTACGTCCCCTGATTGGCACACATGCATCCAAGCGTCACCTGATAGATTTCCGATCTCTTTGGAAAACTCCAGTCATTTCCCAAATATTCTCAATACGTTGTCTGAGATCTTGAATTGAAGCTACAACAGCTACACTATGCTCTTGATGTGTTCCCACAGAAAGAAATCAAGGGATTGAGGTCACCTTGCAGGCCACGACACTGGGCTTCCTCGCCCAATTTATTTTTCTTGGTAGTTATTACCGACATGGGTTCTGACATTAGCACTAAAATGATCTGGTGCCCCATCAATCATGAACCATGAATACAAACGCTCATTGAGTTGGACATTCTCAAATAAGGCTGGAAGATCAGTTAGCACGAAGTGCAGATTACGCTCACCATTATGAATTTAAGACTACTTCTACTGTAAATTTGTGTACTATGCACAGCTACCAAGAAATTAAGTTTATAAAATCATTTGTCTGGCTATGTTTTTCATAAAAAAATTTACACTTTTTGTTTCCCAAATTTGTTTGTAAACTTAACGGTTTTGAAGATATTTGACATTAAACATTTTTAATGGCCGCCATTTTAAAATTATTCAAAAATACGATCCGTTTATTTTTACAATGGGGAAAGGTTACGTTAAAAATTCGTACACCAAATTTGAACTCAATATCCTTTCTATATATAAATAAATAAAATGTTTTGTAAAAAAAATACAAAATGGCGGATAATTCGAAAACTAACCATTTAGGGACTTATGTTATTGAAACTTTTTTCTATTTTCACCTACAGAATAGCCTGGTGGAATTTGGGACATATTTTTTGTACATCCTGTATACTGTATGGTATTACTCATTATTTAAATGGAAGTAAAAGAGCAAAAAGTCCATGCAAATATAAGAGAACTAATTAATTACAAAATTTTCAAAACTGCAATGGGTTTGGTAGGTCTTTTTAGAAAAACTTGTCGTTCAGTATGCAAATCACAGATTAATACACAGATTAGTGATTAATCACAGATTAGTAGTTGTATTAAAGATACAACTACTGTTCAGATATCAGCGTGAAACCTGGCACTTTGCCTCGCCCTGACGCGATGGGCCGGGAGTGTGGGGAAAGGGCGTAAATGGAGAAAAAAAAACATTTTCCCGCACTGCTTCCTAATGTGAATCATCCTTCAAACGAACTAATGGACGTTTAGCTCACCCTTATTTTTTTATATATTTATAGCCTAAATGAGTAGAAATTATGTTACTTTTTATTTTTGAACCTTTCTACGTAATAATTACTAATATTTTAAAGCGGACGCACATGTGCGTCCATAGGCTTAAAATTGGCGTGTAAATTTTCCTAAAATACACGCAGGGCTTTGTGTATTAAAAATACTCCCAATTGGAAGTTGGAGTGCGAAACACGCAATACACTGTGTATTGAAAGTACTCCCAATACGTGAGTTGGCGTGCGAAGATCGCAATTCACTGTTTATTGAAAATACTCCCAATACTCACAATGTCCATTTCAGAGGTATTACCAAGTAAACTATTTGAACACAAATTAAAAAATGACTAAGCACAATGTCTATTTCAGAGGTATTACCAACTATTTGACACAACTTAGAAAATGATTAAGCATAATGTCAATTTCATTGGTTCTACCAAATTAACTATTTTAACACAACTTACGAAATGAGGAAGCACAATGTTTATTTCAGAGGTATTACGAAGTACACTATTTTAAAAACAAGTTGCAAAATGAGGAACCACAACGTCCGTTTCAGAGGTATTACCAAGTAAACTATTTTAACTTAACTTACGAAATGAGGATGCACAATGTTTATTTCAGAGGTATTACCAAGTAACCTATTTGAACACAAATTTTAAAAAATGAGGAAGTACAATGTCCATTTCAGAGGTATCAAAATAAACTATTTTTAAAACAAGTTATAAAATGAGGAACCACAATGTCCATTTCACAGGTATTACTTAGTAAAATATTTAAACTTAACTTACGAAATAAGGATGCACAATGTCCATTTCAGAGGTATTACCAAGTAACCTATTTGAACACAAATTTAAAAAAATGCGGAAGCACAATGTCCATTTCAGAGGTATTAAAATAAACTATTTTTAAAACAAGTTATAAAATGAGGAACCACAATGTCCATTTCAGAGGTATTACCAAGTAAACTATTTTAACTTAACTTACGGAATAAGGAAGCATAATTTCTATTTCAGAGGTATTACAAAGTAAACAATTTTAAAACAACTTACTAAATGAGGAAGCACAATGTACATTTCAGAGGTATTATGAAGTAAACTATTTTAACTCAACTTGCGAAATGAGTAAGTACAATGTCCTTTTCAGATGTATTACCAAGTAAACTATATACTCTGCTATATGCAAATGTGAACTGTATATAGTAGAGCGTGACGGTAAAATATTTTTGGACGCGCTGCGCCTACAGAAGTTTTCACTTCAATAATGTACATCTCGAGAACGTCTAAACAGATTGAATTAAAATAATCAAAATTTTCCAACAATGCAATTGCGGTAGTTTGAACATTTTAAATGAAGATAACTTAAAAACAGTGTTTTTTTATAAAACAAACATCAGAAGTAAATTCTTGTAGAACGTTTCTTTTCCTATTGAATGGTATAATTATCAAAACTAAATGAAAATGGTAACAGTAAATCAGCGTATTTTAGTTGGAAGGTATAAACATCCACAGGAAAAAAGCGTATGCAATAATTAATTAGTTAAACCAAGCTTATTATGTTTTACCGTAGTCAGTTTATGTTAAAAGGTCGCCATTTAAAAAGGTTTAATGAAACAAGTTCATTATTTTGTCAATGCTGGATGTTAACATTGAGGAATAGCGTGCAAAACTTCTACTGTATCAGTTAAGAAATTCTATAGATATGAATTATTTAGTAAAAAAAAAATAAAAATAAAAAAATGGTGGAACAAGCACTGAAAGTTTCTCAGTTTCTTTGTGGAACCCCCTGTATTAACGAACCAAATCTATATTTTGTGTATGTTTGTAGGCTATGTAGGGGGTAATCTCTGGAACGATTGAACCGATTTTAAATAATAGTTTTACTAATAAAAAGCTACATTATGACCCGAGTAACATAGGCTATAATTCATTTCTATAAAAACATTTGTTATTTCAATATTTTTAAATTTAGGCGGAAAAATTCTTAGGTTAGGCCTAGACTGATGAACCAACACATGTATTTACATTTATTACCATAGTAACCAATAAAATAAAATAACAGATAAAACAGCTGTTTGCTCCAATAGTTCCATTAACAGTTGATTTCAAACTTTGAAGTAATTATTTGTACTTACAACTTTTAGGTTAGGTTTTTATTAAACGGTAGACCCGATCCTTGCTGGTTCTTTTAACCTTATTATAACTGCTGGTAGAAAATATACGAAATAATTTGATCTGAACATTTAAAATTACTTACCATCTTAGCTTTGTGGTTATTATTAATGCTACACCTTTATTAAAAAGACAACATAAATGAAAATACACGCGGGCGTTTCCCCTAGTATTCAATAAATCTATAAAATGGCAATGCGTACATAATTGAAATTCTATAAAGGTACAGACAAGACTCCAATGCTATAAGAGTTCCAACAACGATACAAAAACCAGGAAATGTGATATTCCGAGCCATTGTAAAGTTTGAAAATTGAGTGACGGTGACATGTGGCATTAACGCTACCTAAAGCCGCTGGTAGGGTAGATAGTATTAGTTTTCCTATTTGTTATCTTATTCAATCCATGAATTCTAACTACTCCATTTCTATATATAAGTTTTTATAGAAACAATAAAATGTTTTTTTTAGGACCTTTGGGTCCTCTCTTCTACCTAATCTCAACGACACAATACACAAATAAATAAATACATCAAATATTAAACCTACAAACAAAAATAATGAATGAACAGATAAAAACAAACAAAATTATAATCAATTCTAAAACATAATGTACAAAATTGGGACAACTAAATAGACGCACTAAATTTATCTTCTTACTAAAATATAACTAAAAGTTAATTATTCTACTTAGAAAAAAACTTTAAAAACAGTATAATTGACTGAAACTATCCCAAAGCGATCGCAATACCAACAACTCAAAACCTTTCTTGAACTGAGCACATCAGTTATTGATGCATTTCAAACTCTCCAGCAATTAATTCCAAAGTCTACATGCTGGCACAGTGAATAGTGTATGTATTAAACATCTCAGTTTTGGGTATAAGTAACAATAAAGCACCGAGTTTTCTATACATAATACGAGATTTTTACATTTTGTTTTTTTACACGTCCTTATAGCCCCTTTGGTTTCACCAAAATAGTTCAAAACCTAAAATACCAATAAAAGTAAACGGTTCAAATCAAAGTGGGGATTTTACCGTAGGACATTTTCTGATCTGAGGTCGGCTGGCAGTTGTCCAATGCGAGCGAAGCGAAGCAGTCCATACTCTGAGGCCGCAAAGCCAGTGAGCGGAACGAAGCAGCGCCTGAGCCCGGGCTGGAGGATGAGTTGCAAACAAATTCTACTAATACCCTATATTTCGTACAGTTAGGCAGCTATTCACCATCTTCGTGAGTAGTTCAATTTCCCAAATAGTTGTTTAAAACCCTAAAATATATAAAATTAGTTTTGGAAATACCCTCAATTCACGTCAGCGATTCAGCTGCGTGATCGAATTATTTATTTTTCATTTATTGTGTTTACAAATATGTTAAGACTGTTTAACATTACCTTGAATTTTTCATTTTTCTGGAGCATCCGTCGGAGACTAGTCTTTATTTATTGAGGGCGGCAATAGCCGCCAGATGTAAGTATGGCCGCTACCACTGCCCTTATATACATTGAATTTTGAGGCCTGTCTTTTTTATTTAAAATTTTCTCATAAATACTCATGAAAACCTGTAAAAATATTTAATATATTGATTAAGTTATTATTATCAATCATAATATTTGACTTCGTGTGCTGTTTTTATCAATTATTCATTAAAAACGATATTTTTCTTCAGTTTACTCCAAAATAAATGTGTTTCTCCATCGGGCGACCGGAAAAATTCAGGCGACCCGTCAGCTGACTGATTGTAGATTAGCAAAATTATTTACTGGCAAGGTATTTTATCTGTGCTCTAGCTTTAGTGTGATATGATATCTCCGATATCTGTTTGTGGCTTCTGCTGTCTGTATTGTGATTTGATCAGATGTGATAGTTAATTAATTATAGGCTCGAACTACTCAAGAAACAAGAAAGATAACTGTTATCTTTCTTGTTTCTTGAGTAGTTCGAGCCTATAATTAATTATCATCCAGAATTTAGTGAAGAATTTAATTTGATATAAAAAAAGTCTATTTTATAACCATTAAAGGTATTTTATTTTTCTTTCTAGATGCATCAAAATATTTACTAGGCCTATATCAGAACAATTGGTTATGCTTTTACCAATTTATATGCTAGGCCTACAATGACCTAAAATAATAGGGGATTAATAATATCCCACAGGTGGTATAACTGTAGTTAAATTTATCATTTACATTTTCAATTACGTTTTAAGTAGGCTAACTTTTTTTAAGATCTGATTGTTGGAGCCTTATGCTAAACATACCCATAGATTAAAGTAATAAATACTTAAACATAGGTCTTGGCCTACATATTTTAAAGTATTAGGCGTAAGTGTACTATTCGACCCTAGGCTGATATTTTTGCAGACGACGTTGTTTTACATTCTGTTGTTAAATGTTGAATAGGCCTACAGGTAAACATACTATGGCGTAAGTTTACTATTCGACCCTAGCCTAATACTTTTGCAGACAGCGATGTTGTTTTACATTCTACTGTTAAAATTTATGTTATTTAAAATTTAATGTTGAATAGGTACAGGTAAACACATATTCCTAGTCAAAAATAGAATAAGATGTAAGTATGGCCGCTACCCCTGCCCTTATATACATTAAATTTTGAGGCCTGTTTTATTTAAAATTTTTCTCATAAATACTCATGAAAAAAATAACCTTCACAGAATTTACCTTGTTACCTAATCGCCCAGTATAATTGATTTGTGACATTCAACTTCTACACTATGACATAACAACAGATTACAACGGTATCGTTTGATGAAATGTAAACAAGGGACTCTAACGTTATAACGACTAACAAAATTTTACATTTTCTTGTTAATCTGAAAAGTTATTTAGATCGGTAAGTATTTAAAATTAAAACAAAACAAAGCCACACAGAATTTACTTTTCATGGGCGATTAAAGTATGCAGGTAACCTATACGGTCAAAATATGCACTTAATAAGTTTTATTTTTACCTTATTTGGGTTTTTCAGGGCAAAAAACATGTTGATTTGTTCATTTCAGTCCATTACCAATAACATATATGTATCAATTTGGAAAGATTTCGTTCTGACAAACTAATACTAGACAATTACCAAGCTTTTGCTGAATAGCTAAACCGTTGCTAGCCGTTGTTGTTGCATCTAGGTGCTTATGCCTAACGACTGGTGTGTTAACTCAAGACAGTAAAGTAACTCATCTACTAAGCTAAGCGAAGCGGTCTCTTCTAGTATATTTTCTTCTTTGGTGTAAATTTACTATGCGACCCTAAGCCAACAGAAATGCAAGAATAGCCTGCAGTTCTAATTTATAGTCGTTAGTCACAGTACGGTTACCTGCATTGAACATTTAACAGTAGAATGTAAATCTAGGTCGTCATCTGCAAAAATATCAGCCGAGGGTCGTATAGTAAATTTATGCCTCTTCTTGTATTGGGATTAGTTAATCTACGTAAGATTTTTGTGGACTGAAGGCTACAATATTAGATTAACTTAAGATACACTATCTCGTGCAGGCTTTGGTAGGCTTACAAATGATTTGCGGCAGCCTGTAACGATTAAAAAACTGCATTTTTGTGTAGGTTTGGGTGTAAATAGATACAATGATTTCCTGAATACAAAGTTTTAAATTTCAAATTGAGCACAAATTTTTACTATAAGTTAACTTATAGGCCTACAAATAATTTATAACACAGAGGTTACACACGGTAACTTTACATTGCTTAGGTGTAGGCCTACGGTAATGAAGTGCGATCTATGCATGACGACACTAGTTGCCGGACACTTGTTAAATGTACGGTAGTGACCACGAAAAAGTTAGATAAGATATAGATAGACACTGAACTCGATACCGGATGTTTTGTTTATATTGTAAGTATGTTTGTTTACATAATATATCTAAAGAATATTGAAATTTTTAAAATTGGAAAATATGCTTGTAAACCGTCTCAACTGTCTGCACTTTTTTACTTGACTGGGACCCTTACTGGGGGACCTTTTAGGGATCAAGAATATGCATTTTTTTATTTTCTTGTTAATAAAATTGAGGGCGGCAATAGCCGCCAGATGTAAGTTCTACATTACACACCCTTTCAGTTGTTGCCTTGTTTACCATGAGTTAAGACACACAAGTCTGTTCCCTACTCTCACAGCCTATCTTTGGCCTATGGCCTAAGGTTTCGTGTTTCTTTTGGCAAATGAGTTAATACACATGTGACTTTTTGCTATGCTCTTAGGCAGGCCGTATGCTGAGACGCAGGCGACGCAGCGCACGCAACGCAACACACGGCAGAAAACTGTGCCGCCATGTTTCCTAACGGCGCCGCGTAAGCTGAGGCGCATGCGTGTATGTGTCTGGCACACGCGTGGGTTGGCATGTCACAGTTTGTAGCACAGACACAGATTTTACGCCACACACCACGCAACTCGGCTGCCAAGATGTCAACAAACGAGCGTCTGATTGAGTTGGTGCGCGAATTACCTGTGCTGTATGATGTAAACCATGATGATTGCAGCAAGAAAACCTACAAAGATAATCTATGGTTCAACATAGCCAAGGAGTTAAACTTAAAATATGTAATAAGTCATGTTTCAGGTGGCGAAGCAAAGAGCACATGGCTTAAATTGAGGAGCTGTCATCGAGAAGCTATTCGAAGGAAAACAATGAAAAGTGGCAATGCTGCAAATAAATACAAGCCGTGGAAGTATGAACAGCAAATGCAGTTTCTTATCAATTACATGGCTAACAGAAATACTTGCGGAAATCTTAATCCTGTCCTAGAAGATGATGAACTAAGAACAGAAGATATTGCA
>JAGFPH010019231.1:4382-15474 GCA_018207615.1 Philaenus spumarius
CAAAAATTAGCATCTTTTTTGTTTACCGTTGGATTTTCTTGAAATTTTGTATATAAGTGGTCGTTAGTATGCCATGAACGTATACGTATCAGAAATACTTAATTTTGCTTTTTTAACCATTATCATATGTTTGTTGAAAGTAAAGAAACCCATGAGCGTCGGGCGGCAGTCGAAAAATTATCTAACTGATTTGATCCTGAGCGGCGAGCGTTAGCCAACGAACATCCGCCGCTTGTATCGTAGCCAGCCAACCTTGTTTAACAAGGAAACTCCATCAGTTAGATAATTTTTGTGCGCCGCTTGCACCTGCTACTACTGCCGCCCGCCGCCCACCGCTCACCGCTCACCGCTCGTATCGTAGCCGAGGCTTAAAATTGTACTTTTTGAGTTTTTAGTGGATTTAAATTAAAACCTTATTGATACCTGTTTCTGAAGATCTACCGGGATGATTTTAGTGTTGTTTACTTTAAATGACAGAAAATATTGCCATAATTATAAAACAATTATGAAATGTCGATTTTCTTTCATGGGTGTATTTGAATAAGGGTGCCTTTTTTATTTGTTTTTAGTTTTAAGTTAAAACCCTATTGATACCTATTTCTGGAGATCTATATGTCAGATTTTAGTGCTATTTGTTTAAAATAAAATAAAATGTGTCATTATAATTAAAACATAATGAAATATCAATTTTATTTCTTGGATACTGTTATATTTATAAGCGCACTTTTTGAGTTTTTTTGGTTTTCGGTTAAAACTCTATTGATAGCTATTTCTGAAGATATACCGTGCCGAATTTAGAGGTGTTTGTTTTAAATGACAGAAAATATTGTCATTATTATCAAAAAATTATTAAATGTCAATTTGATTTCATCGGTATATTTTATAAGGGCACTTTTCGAGTTTTTTGGATTTAGTTTAAAACCTTATTGTTAGCGGTTTCTGGAGATCAACCTAGTCGATGGTGCGGTTTGATTTAAATAAAAGAAAATGTTGTCATCCTTATAAATAAAACTGAGAATCTGTGTGTGTGTGTGTGGGTCGCCGTACGGACAAATTATAGAGAGTTAAGCCATGAAATTTTCAGGAAATGTTCCTTAGGTAATGTAGTTTTGCACCTATGTCTTAGTTTTTTGTATTTCCTCTAGGGCTTTGACCCACGGGCACCCAAAAAAATGCAATGTTAATCTTATGGAGTGAAAAAGACGTAAAAATCAAAACATTTGTCTGCTATTAAACTAACACAGCTGTGGTATATACTGTTTATTTTAATTCACTGCCATCTAAATTAGACATATGGGTTAAACTGCAATCCAAATATACCATATAAAATTTTATTCGTGGAATTTATAATATCTTTGCAACTATGCATTTTATAAGATGATATTATTGGTTTTAATTTAAATAGCATTTTAATGTTTGTAATACATTTTCTGAATCATTATAATAAATAAGAAGGTTTTTAAGAAAATTGTATGAAAGGTGTAGTCAGCTGATTGTTCAGTATTTGTACAGTTATTGTTTACAACTTTTAGTCAACTAAAAATTTAAGTGCACTGGCACCTAAATTAGACATATGGGTAAAACAGCAATACAAATATACTATATAAAATTATGTTCATGGAATTTATAATACCTTTGCAATTATGGATCTTATAAAAAATATATAGGTATCAAAAACATTATAAAAAGTGATATTATTGACTTTAAATTCAAATAGCGTTTTGATGGTTCTAATATATTTTACGATTCACTATAATACATGAGTATGTTTTTAAGAAATTTTTATGGAAATTTTAGTCAGCTGATAGCTGACAGTTATTTGTTTACAACTGTTAGTCAACTAAACATTTGAGTGCTATAATACGTTTTTTGATGATACGTGTGTGTACGTGTTGTGTTGTGTTGAGTTTGTATGTGTTTTGATATATTTTTGAAATGTTTAAACATTGTTCAAACGAGTTTAAGAAAATTGAAATACCAGGTGATGGAAACTGTCTCTTTAGCTGTATTTCTTTAATACTTTATGGAATCATAACCACATCAGAAGAAGTCCGATCAGAAATTTGTGAATTTATTACATCTAATTGGGACCAATTCTCCAACTTCATAAGCGGTGACGACACATACGTAGGAAATAATTTAAAGGATGCAACATCATATTTTCAGTATATGTCAAGGGATAAGGTATATGGAGGAGGACCTGAAATTCTTGCAGCATGCATTCTGTATAATATTAATATTACAGTTTTCAAGATAAATCAGCCTCCTATAACATTTTCAAGTCCGGATAATGCCTCCCAGTCATACAATTTATTATTTACTGGAGATTCCATGGATGGATCAGGACACTTTACTTTCCTTCAAGAAAAACAACCTAATAGCTCTGAAGTGGATATGATAACAGAAGAATCGCCTGGAAAAGCAGAAATAACAGGAAAAGTAAATAAAATAAAAAGAAAGAAAGTGAAACAATCATGGAGAAAAGAACTTTTGAAAAAGAAAGCAGCAACTAATGTATTTAGAGGCTCAATTGAAACCTCTGAGGAAAAACAAAGGAGAAATAAACAAAATAAAGAAAATATGAAATTGTGTAGAGCAACTGTTGAGACGCCTGATGACAAAGAAAAAAGAAATGCAAAAAACAAGGCATATATGGAAAACAAACGGAAAAACGAATCTACTAATGAATCGGACTTGAGGCGAAAAAGAAATAAAACCCGTACTGCCGAAAGAAGAACCAACGAAACAGCTGAAGAATCACACATTAGGAGGACAAAGGACAATGAACGCTCAAAAACTGTTAGAAATAAGAAATGGGTCGGAAGAGAGAAAGCGGCATTTAATTATGACCCAAACGTAAATTATGCAAATGATGATATCGTATCTATAGGGCAGATGAACATAACCTGTAAATATTGCAAATCAATAAAATGGAATGGCGAAGCGCCTGGATTATGCTGTAGAAATGGGAAAACGTCCCTGCCGACACTATGTGCTGCACCTGAGCCTCTAAATAGTTTACTTTTATGGAATAATTCAGAAGCAAAAGAATTTCAGAATAACATTAGGGCGTATAACTCTTTATTTCAAATGACCTCTTTCGGAACTTCAAAACAAATACAGGAAGAAGGATTTATGCCCTCATTCAAAGTTCAGGGACAAATTTATCATTTGATTGGGAGTCTGTTACCTGAGCAAAACGAAGAGCCGAAATTTATTCAGATATACTTTATATCTGATATGGACAAACAGGCCGAAACAAGGCAAAAATATATTCCTACGACTAAAATTGAAACAGTGATTCAACTGCAGGAAATGTTACATCATCATAATGCATATGTAAAAAGCTTCAAACTAGCCGTTGAAAGAGTAACCCCTAATTGCAAAATCGTCATAGACGCAGATCGAGTACCAGAGGGTGAGCACCGTAGAAGGTTTAACGACCCGACGACTTCAGAAGTCGCTGTACTTTTAGTTGGAGAACAACATGAAAAACGAGATATAGTACTGCAGTTAAGGTCTGGAAATCTTCAAAGAATAGCAGAGACACATCGAGCCTACGACTCTTTACAATATCCATTGATTATGTGGCAAGGGGATGATGGGTATCATTTCAACCTGTTCCAAACAAACCCTGTAACTGGTGAAAAATGTCAAAAGAGAATATCAGCGATGGACTTTTACTCATATAGGTTCATGGTAAGAGCTGATGATTTCAACCTGATGCTTCATTATAAGACTCTATTGCATCAGTTTGCAGTTGACATGTATGCAAAGATTGAAGCTGAAAGATTAAGATATATTAGATTGAATCAGAAAAAGCTAAGAGTAGACGAGTACGCTCATTTAAAAGACTCAATAAATAATGATGGCAATTCTGAGAATTTGGGCCGCTTAGTAATTCTCCCTTCCTCCTTCACAGGCAGTCCTCGCTATATGCACGAGAAGACGCAAGATGCAATAACGTATGTAAGAAATTATGGTCGTCCAAGCCTTTTTATTACATTTACCTGCAATCCAAAATGGAAGGATATTACTGATAATTTGTTCGAAGGGCAGAAACCTCATGATAGACACGATTTGATTGCCAGAGTCTTTCATTTGAAGATAAAATCACTCATGAATGTAATTTTTAAATGTAAAATATTTGGAAGTGTGCAATGCTACATGTATACAGTTGAGTGGCAAAAACGTGGTTTACCTCATGTCCATTTACTTTTATGGCTACATGAAAAGATTCACATGGAGGAAGTCAATAGCATTATTTCGGCTGAACTTCCTAACTCGGAAACAGACCCAGAGCTATACAGAATTGTGACAAAACATATGTTACATGGGCCCTGTGGTGCTATCAACCCTAGGTCACCATGTATGAAAGATGGGAAATGCACCAAACAGTATCCTCGACAGTTTATTAATGAAACACAATGCAGCAATGGTGGATATCCATTATATCAAAGGAGACCCCCATATGAAGGTGGGTGCTGTGTAACTATTAAAGTAAAAGGTATGGATGTTGACGTTGACAATAGGTGGGTTGTTCCATATTCACCAATTTTAAGCCGTATGTTTGACTCACATATAAATGTAGAGTTTTGTGCATCAGTCAAGTCAATAAAGTATGTTTGCAAGTATGTCAACAAAGGTTCTGATATGGCAGTGTTCCATTTGAAGGACACAGAAAATGAAAATCCACAAAATATGAATGATGAAATCCAATCCTACGAACTTGGAAGATATATAAGCACTAACGAAGCTTTTTGGAGAATTTTCAACTTTACAGTACACGAACACTATCCTCCTGTAGTCCACCTCAGTGTACACTTAGAAAACGGACAACGTGTCTACTTTACTGAAGAACACGTAGAACAACAAATGGAAAAACAAAATGATACCACTTTGACAAGCTTCTTTAATCTTTGTAAGAATGATGACTTTGCTAAACAACTGTATTACTATGAGGTGCCCAGATATTACACATGGAACAAGACCAACAAATCCTGGCAAAAAAGAAAAGTAGGCCATCCTGTACCTGAATTTGAAGGTATAAAAGAAAGCTGTGTGTTAGGTCGCATATATACAGTACATCCTCTTAATTCAGAATGTTTTTTCTTGAGATTACTTCTACATGATGTAAAAGGGCCAACAAGTTTCAGTGACTTGAAAACATTTGATGGTACAGTTTGTGAAACCTTTCGCCAGGCATGTCAGATGAGGGGTTTACTTGAAGACGATGCTCATTGGGAGAAAACACTAGAGGAGGCAGCTGCGGGTGACTCGCCTAAGAAATTAAGGTCATTATTTGCTGTAATGCTTCATGTTTGTGGAATTTCAAACCCTCTTCAGTTGTGGGAAAAGTTCAAAACTAACATGGCGGAAGATATTTTGGAAGAATTGAGACACCTAGATCCAGAATTGACCATTGCCTTCACAGAAGAGATTTTCAACAAAACTCTAATTCTAATTGAAGACAAATTAAGAGATCTAGGATCTACAGACATTACTCTATTTGGTTTGCCACGCCCAAATAAAGAATCATTTCCTGAGGTGTGTGTAGAAATATTAAGAGAAACAAGTTATGATCAAAATGAACTTTTGACATACATGTTGGAAAATGAAACTAAACTTAATAATGAGCAAAAAATTGTGTTTGATGAAGTTACTAATGCAGTATTTTCAGGTTGCAGTAAGATAATATTTTTAGATGCTCCAGGGGGAACTGGAAAAACATTTTTGTTGAACATGATCCTGGCAAAAATACGATCTGAAAAGAAAGTTGCTATCGCAGTTGCTTCTTCAGGCATAGCCGCAACTTTATTAAATGGAGGCAGAACTTCCCATTCCGTATTTCAGCTTCCACTTAACTTAGCAAATACTGAAAATGCCACTTGCAATATCAGTAGAAGCTCAGGAAAAGCAAAGTTATTACAAAAATGTGAGCTAATTATATGGGATGAATGCTCAATGTCTCATAAATCTGCTTTAGAAGCACTTGACAGAACATTAAAAGATCTAAGAAAAAATGAGGAATTAATGGGTGGAATAACACTGCTGTTAGCTGGAGACTTTAGGCAAACTCTACCTATTGTACCACGTGGCACAAAAGCTGATGAATTACAGTCATGTCTGAAAATGTCGTATTTGTGGGGAAAGATTCAACACCTACACTTGAGCACAAACATGAGAGCAAAACAAACTGGTATTTTTGAATCAATTATTTTTTCTGAAACTCTTTTAAAGGTTGGTGAAGACAAATTACCTAAAGACAAATCAGATGGAACCATATTAACCACCTCAATTGGTGGCCAGCTGGTTAACACAGAAGACGAGCTAAAAGAATTTGTTTTTCCTAATGTTGAGATCAACTTTGAAGATACCAACTGGCTGAGCCAGCGGTGTATATTGGCACCAAAAAATGAACAAGTCAATAAAATAAACTATGATCTCTTACAAAAAATTCCAGGGCTGAATTATGAATACAAATCGGTAGATACGGTCGTTCAAGACGAGGACACAGTCAACTATCCAGTAGAATTTTTGAATTCTATAGACGTATCTGGAGTGCCCCCGCATATTCTTCATTTAAAGAAAGGAGTCCCAATAATACTTTTAAGAAACTTAGACCCTCCTTTATTATGCAATGGTACAAGGCTGGTAGTGGAACGTTTAATGACACATGTGATAGAGGCAATGGTGATGACCGGTCGTTTTAAGGGAGAACGTGTTTTCATACCGAAAATTCCAATAATACCAACAGATTTTCCATTTCAATTCAAACGGATTCAATTCCCAGTTCGATTATGTTTTGCAATGAGTATTAATAAGGCTCAAGGCCAAACTATGGATACAGTCGGAATAAATTTAACAAAACCATGTTTTGCCCATGGACAGCTTTATGTTGCATGTACAAGGGTTGGAAACCCTAAAAATCTGTATATACTAGCACCAGGTGGCAAAACCAAAAACATAGTATATTCTGAAGTGTTTAAAAATTAGTTTACACTCTTGAGGTTTCAAATAAAAATATTATTGTACACTAATCTGACTACACGTTTCATTGTTTCATATTACATTTTACGAATATATGCTTAAAACTCATGCCGTTTTAGTTATACTGAAATATATTTCTTAACAAATCTTATTATAAACTCCGGGTGAAACCGGGGTACTCAGCTAGTTATTATAATAAAATTAAGAAATGTCATTTTATTTCATCGGTATATTTATAAGGTCAATTTTATTTTATTTTTTAGTTTTAGGTTTTTGTTGATAAATATTTCTGGAGTTCTTCTGCGTACCTGATTTTCGTGTCGTTTGTTTTAAATGAAATAAAATCTCATTATTTGAAAAAAGATATAAAATGTTATTTTTCCATTATTGGGCACTTTTGAGTTTTTTTGTTTTTAGGTTAAAAAACTATTTTTTATATGATTTTACTTTTTTTAAAGTGAAAACTTCATTAGGCGCGTTGGTGACTTTTTGCATGGATAAAAATGATTGAACTCGCGTCACCGTCATCGTCATCGGACGGACTCATTTTTTTTATTTAAGGTTCTGTTGCATCTCCGGAAATATTTAAGACACAGTCGCATCCCGCTATTATTTAAGTTTCTATCGGATCTCTGCAATTATTTAAGGCTCTATCGTATCTCCGCAATTATTTAAGGCTCCATCGCATCTCCACAAAGACTACGTAGCATCTTCGCAATTATTTAAGACACAGTTGCATTCCCGCATTTATTTAAGGCTCCAACGCATATCTGCAATTATTTAAGGCTTTATCGGATCTCCACAATTATGTAAGGCTCCGTCGGATATCCACAATTATTTAAGGCTCCATCGCATCTCCATAATTATTGAAAACACAGTTGCATCCCCGCATTCATTTAAGGCTCCGTCGCCTCTCCGAATCATGTAAGGATCCATCGCATCTCCGCAATTATTTAAGGCTCCACCTTATCTCCACAATTATTTAAGGATCCGTCGCATCTCCGTAATTATTTAACACCTCATTACAACATTAATACATTGATATAAAAAATACTTCTTAATAACTCGAAAATAAAGTTAACTATATGAAGCTAAAATTTTTTCACTTCTGTCGGTAGACCCACGACTGCCTGTTTTTAAAATTTTTGTTTTTAGGTTAAAACCCTATTGGTATATATTTCTGGAGATCTTAATGTGGTTTGTTTTAAATGAAAAACAATGTTGTCAATAATATTTAAAAAAAATATATTAAATTTCATCAGTACATTTATATAAGGACACTTTTGAGTTTTTATTTTTTTTAGGTTAAAACCCTTTTGATTACATACCTATTTCTGGAGATCTATCTGGCCACTAAAATATCTGGAATATTTTGTCTTTATTATCAAAATGTTATGAAAAGTAATTTGTATTTCTTCGGTATACTTTTAAATATACTTTTTGAGGTTTTTTGGTTCTAGATACACTTATACACATTTTATGAAGATTTACCGGGCCCATTTTAGTTCTGAATATTTGAAATAAAAAGATAATATTGTTATTATTATTAAAAAGTTATGAAAAGTTATTTGTACTTCATCCTAATACTTATAAGGACACATTTTGAGGTTTTTTGGTTCTATATTAAAACCTATTGATACTTATTTCTGGAAATCTATGCATTCGATTTTCAAGCGGTTTGTTTTAAAAGAAAGTAAATGTAATTATTGTCAACAAAATAAGAATTGTCATTTTTATTTCATCGGTTTATATATAAGGACTCTTTTTTAGTTTGTTTGGTTTTATTTTAAAACTCTATTGATACCTATTTATGAATTTAGTGCGTTTTCTTTTAAATTAAAGAAAATGATGGAATTATTATTTTTTTTAAATGATATACGATTAATACCGATTTCTGGAGATTCATTTTGCCCTAGGACATTTTTCAGCTGACCTCGGCTGGCTTTTTTCGCTAGTTTGAAGATATAGAATTAACTAGAAATAAACATTTTTTTATGGGAAAATGTTTACTTTAAGTGGTTAATGAGTGTGTCACTTTTTTAAATTAATGTGTGTCTATGAGAGAGAGAGAGAAAAGGCAAACACTTAGTTAACTTCTCAGTATAGAACAGTTATTGTATAAATTATATTTATAACGTACTAAACTATTCGAGGTTTCATTTATATGCTGACGATTTGCAAGTGTATACACATTTTTATATCTCAGAGATGGATAAGGCAATAGATGCAATAAATGTTGATATCAATGCTATCGATGATTGGGCTGTTAGGCATGGTTTAATGTTAAATCACAATAAAACTAAATCTATATGTATCTTATCTAAAAGACTCGCAAATAAAATTGATTTAAGTAGTGGGCCGAAAATTTTAATAAAAGGCAATTATTTGCCTTATTGTTGTAAAGTAAAAAATCTTGGTCTCACTATAAACACTACTCTAAGCTGGACAGACCATGTTATTGACACGTGCAATAAAGTGTTCGCTGGCATGCACACTCTGAAGAAAGTAAAAGATTGCTTGCCGTTTAATGTTAGAGTGCAGTTGGTGAAAACATTAATTTTTCCTTATTTTAACTATTGTGATACTGTTATCAATGACATGACTATGGAATTAGCTAACAAACTTCAGCGTGCTCAAAATTATTGTTTACGGTTCATTTTTGACTTAAAACGTGATGATCATGTGACAAAATATTATAAACAAATTTAAATTCTAAAACTTAGTTTTTTTCGAAATTATCATATTTTGTTGTTATTGCACACTATTCTGCTCACTGGATTGCCTCGCTATCTGGCAGAAAGGTTTGTCTTTAGCTCACATGTAAATGCTACGACGAGGAGCTTCATTATTACTATTACCCAGGCACAGAACTGAGATATTTAATAAATCTTTCACTGTGATGGCATGTAGGCTATGGAACTCATTGCCGGAGAGTTTAAAATGCATCAATGACTGTGTTCAGTTCAAGAAGGCTTTGGGTTGTTGGTTCTGCGACAGTTTTGGGAAGTTTCGGGCGCTCGGGTGGGATTTGAGGCATGTTCTTGAATGTGTGTGTGTATGAGAGTGTAAGTGTGTTTATGTATATGTTTATGTATTATAGTGTAGCATAATTAACTTTTAGTTTTATTTTACTTAGTAGACAAATGTGTATATTTTTAGTTTTTATTCGTTATGTTTTAGAAGTAATTATTATTTTTAGTTTTGTTTATGTATTCATTTTTATTTGTAATATGAATTATTGTGTATTTGTGTATTTTTTGTTTCGAGGTTAAGTGGAAGAGAGGACCCAATGGTCCTAACTTCGCCTCAATAAATAAAGATGATAAAGAAAAAAAAAAGCCCTGGAGGTCGCCTAGATCGGAGAGCTAAATTTTGGGACGACAAGCGAGATGAAAATAGTAAACGACACAATTATAAATCAAAATGCAGTACCGAGGTGCACGAACAATAAATATATGACTTTAAAACTTAAAAAAAAAACAATGATTTAATCAAGCATTTTCTTAAATTTACGCGTTACTGTACCGTAGAGTCCCGCTAATCCGAACTAATTGGGACCGAACGCTGTTCGGATTAGCGGGAATTCGGAATAGGCGGATTTCATAAATAATACCAACGTATTGACATGTTAATGGGTAAATAATGTGCAGGGACATCTGCTAATGTCAGCATTATACAGCGTTGATCGACTTGTGAACAGGTTCAGTGAAAGTCGGAAAGGAAATGCATTTCCTTCGATGACTCGTATGACCGAGGCGTTACCTACCCCTATCCCTCCCGCGTTTCAAACATATTTATGAATCACTGCACTGAGCACTAGTCTGGTCGTATCTGGTTCAGTGTTTACTCTAGGGGAGTTTGATAAACTGTGTGCGCTTATTACAAATTTATCGATGCAAACAGACCGACTTGGAGGAAAGCGAGGAATGTGGGAATGCATAAAAAATGATGTTATGTTCCTGCGGCGATGGCGGAACATTGCATCCTCAAGTCGATTCTTTGACAGAAAAAAATCACTGACATCACTTCTTAAAAGTGTGTGTAAATTGGTAATGCTTTGTGTTTAGCAGTGATTAAAAATTATTCTACACATTGTATAATT